>JARHVA010000420.1:2160000-2392500 GCA_037957365.1 Torreya grandis | reverse complement strand
TCATTATTGATTTATAAATAAATAAAATATGCTTGTAACATGGTTGAGGATAACTTGATATGCTTAGAACCTGAATTGGAAAGAATAAAGAATTTTTGTTTAATGTGCACTTGTGTAAATAAGTCTCTATATTAAAATTTCCTATTGAAGTAATAAGTTACTTGAGTGTGACTTTATATAAAATCAAAAGTGATGACCACACACTATGAAGCCTAAAAAATTAAAGATGACATAAGGGAGGGTTTAATTTTACAAACTAACTATTGGCAAGATAAGGATTGAAACATCAGATAGGGATAATAACATTTACCAATATTGTCCCTATTAGTTATTCTTATCCCCAAGGGGAAAACATTGAACTTTAGATATGGGTTAAATCATACATATGCATAATTATGCTTTTAACAATAATAACATTTTTATATGTGATATATGATGGTTTGAAGATAAGAACAAGCCCTCTTGTGCTTAGGATAGGGTGAAGTACAAAAATAGGCACTAATTAACTTTGTAAGTTAATAAAAATGGATAAAAATGACATGATCAAAAATTTGTGACTAGATTTAGGTTACTATATTTACCCCCTACTTTAGTCTAGAAATGAAATTTCTAGTTAAAGGAAAAGTATGCGTTAGTGTGTAAGACATTTTATCTTTGATATATTACTTAAATTATGCAAGGAACCACATGCTTTGGCAAACCCTAAAAAACACATGAAGTAGTTAATTTTTTATTTTGAGAATTTAAATCTTAAATGATTGAATTTAAATTTTGTTAATTGCATAAACTTTTAAAAATTTGAGAATTTACTTGAATTTTAAAATTTCTTGAACATAGAATTTTAAATTTGAAGTCAGAGTATTAAAGGAATACACATGTATGTGTAAAACCAATGTTGATCTTTATGAATTTTCTTTATTGTGATGCTTATTTAAAGAATTGGAGAATTAATGCCTCTTCGTTAAGCACTTGGAGAAGATGTTTCTATAACTAAACCATTGGATAAGATTGGGGGTGATCAAAACCCAAATTAAATTTATAATTTTAGAATATAAATAATAAAAATTGAGGGACACTAAAAGTTCAATTTATATCTACTGGTATTTTTAACCCCAAAACATAAAACAAGTTGAAATCCTAAATATATTCACACACATAATGCTGGAGTGCATAGTAATATCTAAGTTATGCACTATGCACCTAAACTGAATTAACCACGATAGATGGCTTATAGATTTTATTACAATTTTTTTCTTAAAATGCATAATCAAAAGAGAATATAGTACACCCATGCTCCTACTATGTCTACTATAAAAATAGAATTGAATAAAGTGTCATGAAATTTTATCATGCCCCCATTGAAATTATATAATTTTAAGCTATTTGTAGATGTTCATTGTAAAGTTTGTTTGAAACTTTCAAAATGTATAAATTTTTACTTCGATGTTGAAAAGGGAGTGCATATTCATGACATATGTCCCCATAATATGTGCCAATAATTGAATTCTAAAATATTTTTCAAAATTTGAAACAGTACTTGTGCCAAAAATTATTTTATTCTCTTTGAAAAAAGGCTTCTCATACATGATAATCCCATTCAAATGCCCTAATTCTAAGGTGAGGGAATTTATCTTTAAAATTAACTCATATCAAAATAAAATTTAACTTGAAGCATGTGTAGTAAATATGTCATAATTGAAAAATGTAGCATGTGGAAAAAGATGTGTTATCATAGTAAGGTTTGATTTTATCATACAAATAATGAGTAAGGCCTATAAAATGTATCAATGAAGATCAAATAATTATAAATTAGAATTAGTAAACTATGTTACTAAGGCATGATATGGATCATGACACTTATTATAATCAACAAGCTCAACAAGCACACACATAATAAGCACAATGATATAAATGTCAATTAATAAGGCCAAGAGCCACATACAAGGAACATGTTCAAATGTCACAAAGTATAATATTTGACACATTATATAAATTCATAATGACATAAAAAATAACATGTTTAATTTTTTCACACAACATAGGGCCAATGGATAAGATCAAATGACATGTTCAAATGTCGCAAATAATACTGTTTCTCTACGTTTTTTGCTTTTTACATTCAGAAGAAGAAGAAACTAAAGTTAAGGGGTCAAGGGTTTGTATGTTACCCAGATTAAGTTGTGCATTGTATCTAGATGTTGTAGGAACTCCTCTTTGGCTATGGAGGAAGACACCTGTAGATAAGAATAAGACTTAACAAGGAAAATGTTAGAATAAGATAAGGTGGACTGCCAAACAACGCTCGGTCAAAGAAGCGTAAAGCTCCATGAGGGATGATAGTCCACTATTTGACAAAAGAGAATTGTATAAAATGAAATGGTGAAAGACTAAGAAAGAGAAATAAAGAAAATGCGTACCTATTCTCTGCAGTCAGTTTGTCACAGTCGCTGACGTTGGTAGTCCTGTCGGCGTCGGTTTGTCAATATGCTGACGTCAGTTATGGTACCGATGTCAGTAGGGGAAATGGGCCTTAGATGGGTTTCAGGGAATGTCTATGGTTGATAGAGGGATCTAGAAGGAGTCTGGGTCTATGCAGGGTTACAAGACAGTAAATAGGGTCTGAGAGGGGGCAAAGGCAAAGGGTTAGTATATAAATAGATAAGAATAGGAGGAAGGCTTTTCAGCCTTTCCTATAATAAAGTTGGGTCGGGTTGATTGTATTTAGAAATAGTAAATAGAAACTAATTACTAATGTATTCTAAATTATTGAAATGAAACAAAAGAATACTTAGCTCTATTAGAAGAACCAAGGGTGTTAGAACGCATATTCCTGTTGTGGCTGATGTCGAAGCCCTCGTGCAATGTTCTAATCCAATCTGGAATCACTTGTGCATAGTTTCTAAGCCAAGTGAGCATTAGTCGAAGTCTGATGCTTGGTATCAGAGTGTACGCATCCATGTTTAAGAGTCTAAGGGAGGGAGCGAGAGAGAGAGAGAGAGAGAGCGATTAGATTCTAATTCAGGGGAGGCTGAAAGCAGAGTTAGAACTTAGTTTAAGAAATTGACATCAACAATCCCATTAGCATTGGTCGATAGTTGACCGACGTTGGCAGCCAGAGAATGGGTAAAAGGGCTATTTTTAGCCCTTTGCCTGTTTCTCCATCTACCATGTGTATTTGCCATTGGAGAACGGTCGAAGGATGGGGTTATTAGGCATGAGTGTTGGTTAGGTGGTTGGAATGGAGTGAGAATAGGTCATAGATAGATGACTTAATCTCAAGGTGAGTCATAGGGTAGGAAATGGTCTTAGGGTGATCTGTACAAGGTGAGGTGTCATGGTGAGGTGTCTAGGTGATGATGTCATTAATTTAAAATAAATAATTTATTTTAAATTAATAAGATGTGTAAGGGACCAAAGGGGAGTTGACATAATTTTGGTGTCTACATTTGCCCCTTTTTGTCTTGTTGGTTGTTCTTGATGAACTGCAAGACAAAAATAAGAGTAGGTTGCCCCAGGTATGGGATGAGGTATTCCCCCTCAAAGCGAGAATTGAGAGAGGGCAATCTAAAATCGGTTGCCAATTTGATAGATAGTGGATAGGTATAGTGAAATTGGAGTGTGAAAGTTGCAATAGTTGAGATTGTGCATATACCACTTCACGTGATAGGTAGGTCAAATTGTCGCAGGCAAGGTCAAGGAGTGCTAAAATTGAAATAACCAATCCCTAGCTTTTTAGTCATAGCTGATTGGGTTAAATGATTAAAGCTATAGCTCTAATGGTCAAGGAGAACTAAAATCAAAATAATTAGGCCCCAGCTTATTAGTCGTAACTGATTGGGTTAGATCGATCAAAGCATATCTCTAATAGTCATCATGTTCCAAGTATCCTAGCTGGGAAGTGCTCCTGGAAAACAAAAAAATGTCACAAATATTGGGGATCAACTTGGGCATGATCCGTCAATACGTGTGAGGGTCATAATGTGGGGTGCGTACAATTTGTTATCTATTCATGAGGTAGCATATATGCAATCAAAACAACCAAGGCAAATATGTCTCGAAAGTGGTCGTGGTCTAAGGAGATAGTCACAATCTCCAAGGTCATTGGTCGAGTTGGGTTGAGATATAAGTGATCTCAAGTGTAGTTTGTTGTGGTCACAGAGATATATGTGATCTCTAATGTGCCCCATGAGAAGCCGATGGTGACTTTTACAGTGTCGGGGCTGGTTTTTTGGACATGATTTGGTCGTGGTTCAGGTAGTTAGTCCATTAGATAGATGAACCAATGAATGGCCGAGCTAACCTTAGAATACCCAATGTCAACCGAGTGCTGCCTACATAGCCCATGTGAGGGCCTCAGGCCAATGTAGTTCTCCCCAAAAGGGAGGAAGTGTCAAAGAGGTTGATAGGTTGTATTGGTCATGTTAGTGTTGTTGGCATTTCCCATATGTATGATGGCACATGCTTGAAATGATGAATGCATGATGATGTTACAGCCTTTTCCATATTATGTGATGGTGTATTCTGTAACATTGGTGATGTGATTTTTCATCCCTAGAAATTTTCCATATTAGTGATGGTGTATGCTAAGAATGAAATGAATAATGATGTTATAGCCTTTTCCATATTGTGTGATGGTGTATTCTATAACATTGGTTATATGGTTTTTCATCCCTAGCAATTTTCCATATTAGTGATGGTGTATGCCAAAAATGAAATGAGATTATTTATGCTTTAGCAGGTTTCCATATTATTGATGGTATGTGCTTGACATAAATTGTGTTTGGTTGTTAGTTCCATGTGTATTGTTTTCCATATAAACTAATGTGAATGGGCTATGATAATTTATATAACACAAATTGGTATTTGCATTAAATAAATCATGATGTTATGCTAGAGGTTTGAAAAATGTTTTGGTTGTCATGTTATGGGCATGTGACGAAGTCAAGTAAGAAGTGAAAGGCGCATTGCTCTTTCATTGACAAGGATTGTAATGATAACATAGATAAGGTTTTTGTAAACAAAAGCCCCGTTCATGCATTACGTCGTTGACCATTGGTATGTGTTAGAGAAGTACTCAAATCACTTGACATTAAGTGAGCTCAAAATCCCTTGAGTATGTTGGGGTAATAGGTATATGATTATGTGATATGTGAGGGTAGGGTAAACCTTTTTAGTAGGGATAACTTTGCCCCTTTTAGCGGTGACCCTGAGAACGACTATAGGCAAGTCTATGACTTAATAGTTTGTCAGTCAGTTTTTTTTTTGTGGTAGACTGATCAATGCGGGAAGTCTACTTTGGGATGTTGTGTTTTGTGGTCATGTGGTGCTGTGTATGTAGTAAAATTTAGTCATAGCCATCCTTCAAGGGAATGGTTTATATTTTTCCTTGTATGGTTGAATGTCTTTGAATAGCTATCCTTCAAGGGAGCAGTCTACGAATTACAGCAATGATGCAATTGTCCTTCGAGGGAGCAGTCTACATTTATAGTTTATGACCTTTTGTTAGGCATCCCAGTTTTATGTGTTTTTTTTTGTTGAATGGACTTTTAGTCATGGACTAAACTATAGAGGTTTAAAGGTTTCCCTTTTATTAGAACAAAGCATTACTACAAAAAGGGTTAACTAATGTTTGTAGGGAAAAAGGGTTGAAGGAATAGGAATGAAGATGACAGGGGTTATTCAAGGGATGAGCTCAAGTTAAACATCAAGTGAATGATTACTTGATTAACAGTAAAATGGTCGCAAATGCAAGGCATTAAGGGGCTCAAGTTCTGGCCAATAGACGATAAGTCCCTGATCCATACTTATGCATTATTATGTAAGGTCTGAGCCAATTAGGAGCAAACTTGCCTCGTTGGCTTCTTTCCATATTGCTCATGTGTTAAAGATGATTAAGAAGTTGGTTGATGTTTGGTCAATGCTTGGTTGAGGTTGTGATAGTCAGTATAAAGTCAAATTCCCCCAGTTGTGTTTATGACAGGGACAATGTTTGACACCCATTACAGATAATCAATGAGTTGGATAAATGAGATGGAGAGAAGACATTAAAGCTCCTCTTTGACAAGGAGTGTGTTGCAAGGATGAATCTTGTGAAGCTTTTCCCTGATAGGGTTAGTTTAAGAGGGTGAGATCTTGATCTTCCAGGTTATAGTCTAGAATCTCAGAATAACTGAAGGTGATTGAGACAATGGTTGGTAATGATTTGACTAAAGCAACTAGTGTTGGCGGGTCTTTAGGTTGGACTTGCACTACCTATAAAGCTTTGATTAAGGCTTGGTGATGCTTTGGAGAGTTTTGAATTAGGTAATATAAAGACATCTTCATAGGGGTTTGGTGAATGTGTTTCACCATGGAGTCATGAATTGCTTTTGAAGATGTTGGTTGAGATGTGCCCAAGATTGAAATCTTGGGTTTTGGTGGTGGAGAGGGCTTGATGAATGGATATGTCCAAGGGATAGAAACCTTCTCTTTCCCTTTATCCTTCATGGTTTGTGACCTAGTGGCCACATTGATAGTGTTGATTTCGAATAAAGGGGGTGAAGGTGGTAGAGGGACCATAGTCTTGCATTGAGATCCTGATTTAGGTGAGGATGTTTGAGAGGCATGGGATGGTGTCAATGATTTGTTGAAAGGGTGGTCAAGAGGATCCTTAATGAAAAGGGTGCCCTTTTTTAGGTGTTGATGAATGACAGCCTTAAGAGCACAGCAACGCTCAGTGTCATGTCCAAGTGTGCGATGATATGCACAAATTTAAGTGTCATCGAACCAAGATGGTTTTGGTCTGAGAGGTTGGAATGGTTTAAGAGGTGGGAGACTAATGCTAGAAGACTACAAAAATTGGCATAATAGCAAAGCATAGGAACCCACTAACGAGTATGCACACTTTGTTGCAGTAGGGGTTGACAACTTCTATTTAGGAGTTATAGGAGGAGTTTTTCGTACCATCTTTTTGTTTGGTGGTGTGGCCACATGCGTATATGGCACTTTCATGGTGAGAGGTATCATGTTTTTTAGAGGAAGTATATGTTTGATGGGTAGAGGGAGTAATGGAGGCATTTTTCCTTTGTCAGGTGTTGGAGTTGGGAGCACTCCTATTAAGGTGGAAGGGTGTGGGCCCAAAATAGAAGGAAATGGTGATGGTGGGGGAGGAGTTCTCTAACATGGTTTAGTAGCCTTCTTTAATTTGGTGTGAGGACCACTATTGTGCAGGGTGAGGTTAAAGTCTACCTTCACTTGTGGGTGAGTGGAGTTTGATACGAGGCAAACATTGAGAGATTTAACTTGTTTTGGTATGATGGCCGCTTGTGAGGGTTTGGGTTCAGGTGTGGATGGTTGAGCTTTTGAAGATTTAGAAGTGGAAACCCGATCCTCATTAGAGACTTTGGGGTGATTTGTCATGAAAGGGTTGGCAGTCGAAGCGGGATGTGGAAGATAAGGAGCCTTAAGTCGCTCCCATAGTGCCTCATGTTTTAGGTTCCTAGAATGGAGAAATCCTAAGTTTTTTGCCAATCGAGAGAAGGGTTTAGGTGGCGTCACGTGAGGTCTTGCAGTTGGTCTTTTGGAGGATTTAGGTGATTGTGAGAGCAGAAACATGTTAGACATAGCGATCTTGAGCCAAAGGTGAGAGAAAACTGTTATCGGATCTTCCTTGGCTGAAGTGGGTGAAGTGGCAAGTTCTTCTCTCAATGGAGAAGGGATTGGAGAATGTGGCTCTTTGAGATGATCATGGCTTCCACTTGTGGTTGAGGGGCATGGAAAGTGTGATCCTCCATTGGTAATAAAAGGATGAGGGCGGGGCTAGTGGCATTGGTATCATCAAAGCATCCTCTAATATGGGAGAGTTCAAAGTAGACTCTCCTATGTGTGAAAGAGGGGTGGATGGAGGACTATCCCCCATTGGTGGAGGACAAATAGGAGAGGAAGGCTCCTCTAAAGGGTGAAGTAGAGGGATGATGGCCTCTTCTATATGAGGATGTGGGGTATGCTCTTCCAATGGTAGAAGAGGAAAGTTGGGGGCAAGAGGAACAGGTAATACGAGTTCCTCACGAGGTAGATGAATGGGTAAATGAGGTGTTTGATGTTATTGGGGTGATATGGGTAAAATAGGTTCTTCTACCCATGGTGGAGAAATAGGTTGACTAACCTCTTTAGACTGTGGGTGAGGCTGGTTAGGAATAAAAGGATAAACCATGTCGACCGTGCATATGTTACGCTCTTGAAGGTCATCGGCCATGGTCTAAACATTGTTTTGACTAGGGGTATGGTTAGGGAATGGTTATCTAAATATGTCTATGTTTTGGTTAGCCAACACATTTGGGTTATACAAAACAAGATCCCCCTTGTCTAGAATGTCTTGGACAATGTTTTTGAAGGTTTTGCAATTGTCTGTGTCATGACCCTTGACACGATGATATTTACAAAAGTCATTTTCTCCATACCATGCAGGGATGGCTTTTGAGGGGTCAAATTGGGGTGGTCAAATTTGAGGGAGGTTGAGGAACCCCTGCTTCACTAATTTATCCAACACGAAAGTGTATAATTCTCCAATTGGAGTGTATTGACGCTATATATACCATTGTTGGAATTGTTTTGTGATGCTTTGTGATGTGGAAGGTCTAGATTAGTTAGTTGTGGTAGAAGATGATGATCTAAGTACCACAACATTTTCCAATCCCTTGGACTTGGAATGGGAAGAAGAAGATTTAGAAGAAGGGTCATTGGATTTTGCATTGGTATTTTTACTATGCAATTTGACCTTATCTTCTTCGATAGTGCGAAGTTCAAGCTTTTGGGCCATGGTGAAAGCTTCATCAAATGTGTGGAATGTTTGAACCCACAAAGTGGATGAGATGTGCTTGGCACATGCTCGTGAAAAGAGCTCAATGAGCTCAAGTTGAGGTAATGAAAAGGAGAGTTGGTTGATTAAACCTCTCCAATGAGCAACAAAGTCAACTATTGATTCATCGTCAAACTGTCTAATAGAATATAGATCTGTGATGGAGACCTTTTTAGTGATGTTGATTGAAAAGTGGTTGAGGAATAGTTGAGCGAGTTGAGTGAAGGTAAAGAGAGAATGACTGGTAATAGAGCTATACCAATCAAGGGTGGCACTAGAAAGTGACATGGGAAATGTGTGAAGTAATAACACATCATCGTGTGCTATAAGGTAGCAAGCTTGTCTAAACACTCGTAGATGTTGTTGTGGGTCCTCCTTAATCTAAAAGCATTTAAATTTAGGGAGTTCCCACTGGTTAGGGTATGGTCTAATAGGCACCAAAGGGTGGATGGGTTCATTACATATTTGTTCATATGAAAGAACATTCTTCGAATCGAAAATGGATGTCTCAAGGTTGGACATCTTATCCATCAACATCTTAATTAGATCAACTGATGGATTGGCAGGAGGGGCACCCCCTAGGTTGTAGGGTACCTAGAAGGCATTGGGAGGGGCATATGATGTACTTGGTTATGTTTTTATAGGCACCACATATTGGTAGTTCATCATAGGGATTGATGTTGAGGTCAAGGGGGCTTGTGCCGTGAAGTTGGAAGGCACAACTTGACTAAATGCTGCCAAGGGTGGTTGGATGGTGGCGACACTAGTTAAAGGATAGGTAGTCACTCTTATATTTATGGGTGCAAGAGTGGGTGGGATAGAGACAAGCAAGTTTTGAAAAGGCATTGAACTTGTTTGAATTGTTTGTGGTTGAGGGGGTACGAAAACCTCGATGGAGGTAGGTCCAAAAATAGGAGAGGTCAAATCTTGAACATTGGCCATGGTTGTGTTATTGGTTGAGGCAATGGCTTGAATGGTCATAGGTTGGGTAGCAGATGCTGTCGATATCGTTGCTGCTTCAGTAAGAGAAGTTGGCATCCTATAAATAGGGTTACTTGAAGGATCTCACATTTGGCTTCTTGCGAGATAGTGTTGGAGAGCCTTGACGTTGTGGTCAAGAAATCTCTCAAAATTTTGATCCCCTTCAGGAACAATTGGAGGTTGATTTGGGGTAGGTTGGATATGAGTATGCTCAGTGTCTGAAGTATACTCCATTAGAGGACTTGTTATGAAAGGCAAAGGTTGAAGTGGTTGTTGCCTTGCGTGGTCAATAAGAGTTTTGGCTTGACTACATGTCAAAACCATCCAAGGCAAAAATGTGTTCAAGTTCTAAAAATGGTGTATTTCAATTTTAGAAAACCAGAATGTATGTTTAATAGCAACAAAAAGTCAAGTTTTAAGGTTGCTATTTTGGAAAGAAAATTTGTTGACAGTGATTGATGTTTGTGGAAAAATTGATGTCGATAAAAATATGTTGTCGACGTCAGTGGAAAACCTGATGTCGGTGAAGAAAAGTTGCCGACATCGGTGGAAAAACCGATGTCGGTGTCTGTGTATTTCTAGAAACTCAAAAAATTGAAAGTTTTTGGAATAGAGGGGAAATTTTGAATTATTTTTAGACCTCAGCATGATGCGACCTTACCAGCTCAAAAAACTAGATAAGAACATCAAAATAAAACTACAAAATTGTTTTTGGACCTCAGAATGTGACCTTACCAGCTAAAAAAATTAGATAAGAACAACAAAATAGATGATGGCAAGTAACCTCTAAATGTTAAATTCCTAAGAATAAATTTTAGAGTCGTGGTGGCTTATGCCTTAGAAGAATATGTTTGGGAATTGGCATTTTAGAACGGGTCCTAAAGAGGAAGTCTATAGATGGTTTCGGGTTATGTTTTGGTGCTCAAAAATCTGTGTTAGGTTTCGTATGTGGCCTAGTGCTGGGGGCTTGCTCCCTTCACTTCACGAACCTAGAGCCGAGCTGGGCCACTTAGCTAATATATAATTTGCCTATATTTTATACTCTGTCAGAGAGCACAGTGGGTCCTCCTCTTGGTGGTGAAATCCAAGTAGGATAGCCAGGTAAGGTAAGGTATCCACTAGGTGATGAAATCCTAGACGGGCCTTGTCTCAAGTATGTTTAAATGTTTAATTTGATGTGCTTGTGGTCAGGTTGTGTAACATTTGTGCACTACGATTTATTCATAATGTGTTTTTAATTACTAAGTGAGAAGGCTAAATATGCATTCAAGCAGGAATGAAATGCAATAAATTTTTTTAACCCAAATTGAAATGTTTTGTTCAGATGCAAACAATTGGGGAAAAGGTTAAGAGTATAAATTTTCACTACTCTAAGATGCAAGGAAGGAGTGACAAGAAGAAAAAGAAAGAAGTTCTTTTTAACTTGTGCTAATGGTTTCTTTTTGAAATAAAAAATAGAAGGATGCAAGAAGAGAATCTAATGCACCTATATGAAAGTTTGCTTTTTATAAAAAATGAACCCAAGGAAAACTCCAGGGTCCCACCAGGCGTGCCAAAATGTTTATCTATGTTTTTTGCTTTTTACATTTAGAAGAAGAAGAAACTAAAGTTAAGGGGTCAGGGGTTTGTATGTTACCTGGATTAAGTTGCGCACCATATCTAGACATTGTAGGAGCTCCTCTTTGGCTGTGGAGGAAGACACCTATAGATAAGAATAAGACTTAACAAAGAAAATGTTAGAATAAGATAAGGTGGACTGCCAAGCAACGCTCGGTCCTAAAAGTGTAAAGCTCTATGAGGGATGACAGTCCACTATTTGACAAAAGAGAATTGTATAAAATGAAATGGTGAAAGACTAAGAAAGAGAAATAAAGATAATGCATACCTATTCTCTGTAGTTAGTTTGTCACAGTCACCAACGTCGGTAGTCCTGCTGGCATCAGTTTGTCAATATGCCGATGTCGGTTATGTTAGTGATGTCAGTAGGGGCAATGGGCCTTGGATGGGTTTCAGGGAATGTCTATGGTCGACAGAGGGGTTTGGAAGGAGTCTGGGTCTATGCAGGGTTGCAAGATAGTAAATAGGGTCTGAGAGGGGGCAAAGGCAAAGGGTTGGTATGTAAATAGATAAGAATAGGAGGAAGGATTTTCAACCTTTCCTGGAATAAATTCGGGTTGGGTTGATTGTATTTAGAAATAGTAAATAGAAACTAATTACTAATGTATTCTAAATTATTGAAATGAAATAGAAGAATACTTAGCTCTGTTAGAAGAACCAAGGGTGTTAGAATGCATATTCCTATTATGGCTGATGTCAAAGCCCTCGTGCAATGTTCTAATCCAATTTGGAGTCACTTGTGCAAATTTTCTGAGCCAGGTGAGCGTTAGTCAAAGTCTGATGCTTGGTCTCAGAGTGTGTACATCCACGTTCAAGAGTCTAAGGGAGAGAGAGAGAGAGAGAGAGAGAGAGAGAGAGAGAGAGAGAGAGAGAGAGAGAGAGAGAGAGAGAGAGAGAGAGAGAGAGAGAGAGAGAGAGAGAGCAATTAGAGTTTGTGGTTTAATATTTTGAATTTTAAAAATAATTCAATCCAAGGGATGATCATGTGATTCAAAAGTGGATAAACATTGTAAACAAGATGTACAACTAAAGTCTCCTTGTTAGTATCATGATTAAGAAATAGTTCATTGAAAATCTTGGATTTATCATTTTCAATTTGTTGAGGCTTAGTTTCCTCTATAGGAATGATTAGCTCAATAAAATTGTTTTCAATAATATTTAAAATAAAATACTTGAGATTGAAACATTTGTTAGTATAATGACCATTGCATCTATGGTAATCACAATATGCATTGTTATCGAAATACTTTCCTCATGGTATTCTCATGTTAGGTTCAAATAGAGGATGTAAAGTGATTATATTGCATTCAATTAAATTTTGTTACAATTTTTAAGGAGGTTTTGGTAATATATAAAACTACAATCTTGGTTGATTTAATAAAACAATCATGTTAGCAGGTTAATAGAATAGCATTAACTATTATATTTGCATTTGATTTAGTATATGTTTTATTATCTTTATAAGATGGTTTGATTTGAAATATTTTATTATATATTGAAGTAGATGTAACTGTATACTTAATCTTGTTCAAATCAAGTACCTTAATGTCTCTTTATCTTCTTGTATGACAAATCTCTTTAAATGATATAATGTTCTTGAAGATAATTAACTCATGTAATGGGGAAAGAAAAATCTATTTGAAAATGTCTTGTAGATCATTATATGGTAAGGTATTAGTCATTTGGAAAGCATAATCATACAATGAAACACATAATCATTGATAATTTCATCAGTTCCTTATTTAACCTTTGCAATTTGTGCACAAGATTTTTTTACATAAATTTTAATAGAAAAGTGTTTGAGAAATAGATATATTGGTGGATTGAATGCTACAATAGATTGATCAGGTAAATCCCAAAAAGGCACAGAGCATAATATTTTCAAATTCTTGGAAATAGTCTAGTTAATAATTTGTGATTGAAGGCATAATATAAGAAAACTTATTGAAAATATTTGAGATGTTATTTTGGATGTCCTTTACCTTCATACAATGGGAGCTTAGGAGCTACAAATCCTATAGGTAAAGGGTATGATGAAATATCATGTGATAAATTATTATGAAGCAAATATTGGGAATCTAATAATTGGATAGATTTTAAGATACCTTTATTTAATTATAACACCTTAGCCTATATTATGTATCTTTTTTTATCAAGGGATTATATATTAGGCAAGGTATGTGATGTAGTGTGCATAGCTATCAAAGGATTTGAATGAATCACTTTATTAGGCATATAAATATAAATATAAATATGTTGTTAACCATTTATTTCCACCTAACATATATATGTGGATGGAATAATAGTATCAATACTAGTAGTAAAAACACTTGTTGTGTGGTTTAAAATGTGAAAAAATGGTTATTGTTGTGTTTTAGAATTATTGGAATTTTGTACATTTTTAGAAGCTAAAATGACTTCAATTACTATAGGTATGTCTTGTGGAATTTGACAAGGTCCTTTTTCAAATAATGATAAATGTTTGAATTATTTTGGATCTACTCCATTGAGTTCATCATAATTAATATTATCTAAACCTTCATGGGTATCTTGTATATTAAGATAATTTTGATTAGCTTATTCATTTTCATTGTCTTTTTGAAAATATTATTTAGCAATTTGTTCATCAAAATAAAAACTAATGTCTGATTCTATAAAATCCATTCTAATATTTGTTATTAAATGGATTTGAATATTCTAAATGGTAATCTTAATTATCTTATAAATTCACCATAATGGAGTATCAAAAACAAGTTTATTAAGTGGAATAGAAAAATAAAATAGAAAATAAATTGCAAGCAACTAGAGAGAAATTACAATAGTAGAAACAAAGGGGAAATTTTTATAAACCCTATGAAAAAATAGAGAAAACCTTATAAGGTTTAAAACCTAAATGAAACATAGGTTTTGACATAATTATATCAATAAATGGGTTCACCATATTCATTATCATGAATTGAATTGAATTATGTGAATTAACCCTAATTATGAGAAATATAATAGAATAAGGGTCTTGTTAATGAACTTTTAAATAATAGATTGAAAGGAAGTGATTGAGATAGATGAAATAAAATGATTTAAAATAAGGAAAATTAGGAAAATTAAGGATAAACTTAGGTTTTTGATTCATCTAATCAAATATGTTCACTTATAGAATGAATAAACATGAAAATAGGAAGAAAACCTAGAAACCACCTAGAAGCTAGATTTGAGGGTGCAAGGACATGATCACAGAGTAAGGAATGAAATGTTTAACACTATTGACCTTGTTTATTGATTTTATATTTTTGAAAAAAAACCATAAATTAGGGCATGATCACATGTGATAGTTATTATTTGGTCTCTGTGTTAATTTTTCTTTTGAAGTTTACTAAGACATGTAGATAGCTTATCCAAGCTGTAAACCCTAATAGGGCATGCAATTTTTGAAATATATGAAAATATGAAAAGGAGGAATGTACTTGGGATGAAATGATTCTAGTCACCCCCAAAATGACTAAATGTTACCTACATATACAATATTCAAAGGAGGTAAATCAAGCCCAATGTAGTTCTCCCACCTATAGTGTTTTTTGAAATTTTGCTCCTTTGAATATATGAATGCATCTATAATCAAATTGAATAATTGATCATGATTTAATTAGGGATACATAAAATAGGTTTTTGACTTGGTGAAGGATTGATTAATATGGTTAGAACATGAATTGAGAAAAATAAATAACATTTATCAATGTGATCTTATGTAAATAATGCTCTGTATTGAAATTTACAAATGAAGTAATAAGTAACTTGAGTGTGCCTTTATATCAATTCAAAAGGTATCAACATAAGCTAGGAATCCTAAAAACATAAAAGATGACCTAAGGGATGGTTTAATTTGAAAAAGTGATTTTTATCAGGAGAAGTAAAGAAATGTTGAATATGAATATGAATATTAATGTTTACCACTATTTCCCTATTGGTAATTATTATCCCATATGGAAAAGGGCTGAGATTTGGATTTGGGTTCAGGCATACAAATGCATAATGTGTTTTTAGCAATAATAAAATTTATGTATGTAACAAATGATGGTTTGAAGATAATAATAGGTCATCTCTTATGCTTAGGATATGGTGAAGTGTAAAAAATGGTAATTATTAAGTGTACAATTTAATTAAAGATAAAAATAGGCAAAACTAACATGATTAAGTATTCGTGACCAAATTAATGTTACTAAAAGTCTATAGAAATAAATAAGTATAATGGGAATCAATGATACCATCATTGATTTGACATTACAAATCTTATTAAAAGGTTTAAATTTTTGAATTATCTTGGGTGGAAACTTATTAAGTTAAACATTTATATTATCAATGTGAATGATTTATTGAGATCATTTTTATAGCATGTGGGAGGAGTCGTATCTAGTTCATTATGAATCTCACTATAAATCCAATATTAAAAAATTAATTTTATTTTAAGATTCATATTATTAAATAGTTCTTACCATGATAGGATGTTATAAGAATTACTTAGTGTAGACATGTAAATTTGATATTATACACTTGGCAATGTCAAGTTTGACCAGTTTACAACATACATAGATTATGCATACAAAATTGACTCTTGCTCACATTATCTCATGGACATTATATCTATTTGTGAGCTTTACCTTCCTAAATTCTTGCCATTTACATACATTATGTCCCTAGTCTATGTTTAACTATTACATTATCCTAAGTAGTCTATTTTTTATTTTTAGATCATTATTTCCTCGACCCTATAAATGTATGGCAATAGTCAGGTGATAATAATTACCATTATTTTCCACCTTCATTGATAATGCCCTAGGTTATCCAAAAGGATATTTTAGAAATTCAAACCCTTATCTTAGTTCATCTCACTTTTTTGCATGTTGATTACAAAGGGAAATTGCCCAAAGAGTCTTATATTAAAAAATAAATAAAAATAGGTTATTCATATCTATCTCTCACTTGGAGATTACTTGGAAAAATTACTTGCACATTGATAGATACATATGATTATCCTTGAGGAAATATCATAAGTAACCAAATCTGAAAGATTCTCAAAGGAAAACTCATTAGGCCAAGTTTAAACACCTAAAATGAGGTCAAAGTTACATATTATCAAGTGTTGAAATACAAACATGGTACATACATTTTTGTATATCACTATTGAGTAAACATACATGCAGGTATGAGAAATAAATGTGGTTTGAGATCTATTTGGAGTATTTGAGCATAAGTAATGCTCAATCACTCAATGAGATGTGGTTTGGGACTGTCCATCACATATTTTAACCCATTTTTATAGGGCATGAAAATTATTAAATGTGAAGTTAGGGTTTTAGGGTGAAGAAAAACAAATGTGAATATACATGCAGGAACAAACATATAAAATTGAACAAAGGTGTATTGATTTGTGGTGCAATAAAATGACAAGAACATAGAAGATAGTTTTGGTAGACATCATACATATTCAAAAGCCACTATCATCTAAGCATTATGGGAGGCATCTTGATAGGTTATAAAAATCAATATCTTGAGTTGAGCAACCACAAATCCATTTTTGATCATTTTATAGGTTTGTATATAGTTAGTGATTAGAATATAATAGTGAAATAACTAATTACCCTATCCTATCAACATTTCTATAAATAGTAAGGTTAATCTCAATCTATTTTTTTAAATTTCGATATACATAATTTAAGATCTATCTTATATAATTTGAATAATCCATGGTTTATCTTGTTTATATCATTGAAAATAAAATAATAAAAATAATAATGGTTAACCTGAGCATTATTTCAAGTGAGGAAAATACTATGTTTCCCTTAGGATTTCATTGTACCTTCTTATAGTTTCAAATTTCTATTTTAGAGTTTTAGATCTAATTTTTGATTTTCTCTATGTCACATAGTTTGAAATAAAAATTTAATTTATGTGTATGCTAATAAAGGAAATTATTATCCTAATTTTCATGATAGATATGATGATTTATATTGATTGGAATTAACTCAATTTATAGAAATTAATTCACACATGTTTGACACCTTGTTATGTGTAGCTACAAATGAAATGAAAAATAATGATAAAGTTGTCACATTTGAGGAACATAATGAGTCCTCTCTCTCTCTCTCTCTCTCTCTCTCTCTCTCACACACACACACACACACACACACACACACACACACACACACACACACACACACACACGTACATATACATATACATATGTGTGTGTGTGTACTATAGGATATATATATATATATATATATATATATATATATATATATATATATATATCTATATATATATATATATATATATAAACTGTAGGATCATTGTATTGCTTAAGACATATAGAGTTTACAAAGATTTTAGAATAGACTAAGGAAATAACAAACTTAGGAAAAGTTTTTGATTTGCAGGTTTCCATAGAAGGGCAAGTGAAGAGCATACACTTATTCCTGACTCACTAAGACACAACTCTAGACTTACCACTCTAGACTTGACTCTAGGTATTCAATGTTTGTGACATTAAGAAATCCCCATATTTATAAGATGAAATGAGAAGATCGACAGTCGAGATAAAGATGCCAAATCGACAAACACAAGGCAAGATGTCAAAATTAGGTGGGTTATGGGGCCACTAAGCACCACCTAACAAGAAAAGACAAACAAGCACTAAAGGTGGTGTGTCCTCATTATCAAGTGTTCCAATAAATTTAGAAAGTAAAGTGTTTTTAAAGTGTAGAGATCAGTTCTGGATGAGTTTAAATTCTTTCATGAAACATTGTACCATTAGCATCCCACCATTCTTTGATGTTTCCTATGAACCTATTTACAATTTGTTGGCTAACATTGCTTAATAAGTTTGCAAATAATTGATGATAAAACTACCCATCATTTAAAATCTTAGTGTAAATATAAGTTTTTGCATATTGGTGCCATTTCTATTGGTGTTTGTACTTCATTCAAGAGAGGTCTAAATGTTAGTATTTTAGAATGTTTACTTGATAATAGACATACCACTTTTAGTGCTTGTTTACAAAATGCTATCCAAATTGGTCTTCATGATAGTCTGACTTTTATAACTATTTACCCAAATTATCCAGTAGCTATCCATCAAGAATAAAATCTAAATAAAGTCATGAAGCTTTTTCTCCAAACCCATGGATTAGATAAGATCCGTGGCTCTTGTCCTCTTATGATTAAATACCAGGTCATGTATCACTTAACCAGTACCCTTCATCTTGTTGTCAAGCATACTCCCACACAAAGTAAAATCATGGTGTGTAGAGCAATAAAAAATAGTCAGATAATTCTTACTGAGTCAATTTCTTAGTTAGATCTTAAGTTTCTCAAAAAATGGATAGTAGATATAGATTTTATCCAAAATCCTAGGAAATCCTTATCTTTTACTACATATATAAAAGATTTTCCAAAAAAATCTATTATTAGATTTGACTCTCTTAATGACTTGAAAATTCATATTCAGAATATACAATTGTAGCAACCATTGCATTCAATCAATCCTCATTATCAGCATCTCAAGAAAGTTTATGATCCTCAAATAGATTCATACTTCTATGTTGACTGTTAAAAATTTATAAGTCATCCAAATCAGTCTAGTATTCACATCATTAAAATATATTTATCCATTCAAGAACTACTTGAGAAAAATAAGAATTTACTTATTGAATCCAAAAGAGTTAACATGGAAAGAACTTCTAAAGAAAAAACTAAAAATCAAGATGAAGAAGGTCTTGTATATAGAACTCCTTTAGGAGATGAATCATACATAGAAAAAATATTTCCAAAGTCTGTTGATTTTAATCAATATTCACTTGATGGAAAATTTGGAGCACAAATGTATTATCTTAAAACATCTAACAAAAGTCTTGATCAGTCTCCCAAAGTCAAGTTAATAAACTGGAATAATCTTGCAACTAAATGCTTGAATAATAAAGTTTTAAAAATACAATAGAGTCTTGACTAAGTTTCTAAGATGTTAAAAAGTACTGAGTTATATTAAAAGGGAAAAATTGCTAGAGCAATCAGTGTTTTATATGATAATGTTACTACTCAACACAATCAGCTTGTTCAAAAAATAGATAATGAGTCTAGTAATATTAGACTACAACAACAATCTACTGAAGCCAAGATAGAAAATTTGATTACTGATGAAAAGGTTATTAGTAAGAGTCAAGGTTAGCTTATGTCTAGTGTAGTTTCTCTTGAAATAGATTTAAAAAATCAAATGTCTACTCTAGACACAAAATAGGAAGAAATATACCAAGAAATCAAATAGCTATCTTTAGCTTTTGATAGTATAGCTAGAAAAGTAGTAAATCATATTTGTAGTCTATCTTCTATTCCTAAGATTCTAAATTCAATAAAGGATAAAGGCCAATCTTATCAGCCACAACTAAAAATAGTTATTCTAGAAAATATTGATTATAGTCAGAATATCCATTCCTAGAAAAATGTTCTAAAATTACAAAGAGAATCATTTATAAAGTCTAAATCAAAGAGTCTACCTAATCCAAAAAGATCTCTTGATAAGATCTTCCAAGTAGACATGGCTAAGATAGAGCCTACTGAAATAGAAAGCTACTTTGAGATAGGAGAGTATTCAACATCTAAATCTCCACTAGATTCTCAAATAAGGACTCTAAATCTTCAAGGCAAAAACATGGTGTGTAGAGCAATAAAAAATAGTCAGATAATTCTTACTGAGTCAATTTCTTAGTTAGATCTTAAGTTTCTCAAAAAATGGATACTAGATATAGATTTTGTCCAAAAGCCTATAAAATCCTTATCTTTTGTTACATATATAAAAGATTTTCCAAAAAAATCTATCATTAGATTTGAATCTCATAATGACTTGAAAATTCATATGCAGAATATACAATTGTAGCAACCATTGTCTTCAATCAATCCTCATTATCTGCATCTCAAGAAAGTCCATGATCCTTAAATAGATTCATACTTCTATGTTGACTATTAAAAAATTATAAGTCATCCAAATCAATCTAGTATTCACATGGTTAAAAGAGATTTAGCCATTCAAGAACTACTTGAGAAAAATAAGAAGTTACTTGTTGAAGCCAAAAGAGTTAATATGGAAGGAACTTCTGAAGAAAAGACTAAAAAGGAAGATGAAGAATGTCATGTATGGAAAACTCATTTAAGAGATTAATCATACATAGAAAAAAGATTCCCAAAATCTACTGATTTCAATCAATTCATTTGATGGAAAATTTAGAGAACAAATGTATTATCTTAGAATATCTAACAAAAGTCTTGATCAGTCTATCAAAGTCAAGTTAATGAATTGGAATAATCTGACAACCAAATGATTGAATAATAAAGTTTCAAAAATATAGTAGAGTCTTGACCAAGTTTCTAAGATGTTAAAAAGTATTGAGTTATATCAAAAATGAGAACTTACTAGAGCAATCAATGTTTTAAATGATAATGTTACTACTCAACACAGTTAGATTATTCAAAAAATAGATAATGAGTCTTGTAGTATTAGACTACAATAGCAATCTACTGAAGCCAAGATAGAAAATTTGATTACTGACAAAAAGGTTATTAGTAAGAGTTAAGATCATCTTCAGTCTAGTGTAGTTTCTTTTGAAATAGATTTAAAAAATCAAATGTCTACTCTAGACACTAAATAGGAAGAAACATACCAAAAAATTAGATAGCTATCTTTAGCTTCTGATAGTATAGCTAGATAAGTAGTAAATCATAGTTGTAGTCTATCTTCTATTCCTAAGATTCTAAATTCAATAAAGGATAAAGGCCAATCTTCTCAGCCACAACCAGAAATAGTTATTCTAGAAAATATTGATTATAGTCAGAATACCCATTCTTGGAAAAATGTTGTAAAATTACAAAGAGAATCATTTACAAAGTCTAAATCAAAGAGTTTGCCTAATCCAAAAAAATCTCTTGATAAGATCTTCCAAGTCGACATGGCTAAGATAGAGCCTACTGAAATAGAAAGCTACTTTGAGACAGGAGAGTCTTCAACATCTAAACCTCCACTATATTCTCAAATAAGGACTCTAAATCTTATAATTTTCTTTTGGAAATTCAAATATGATCCACTAGAAAAAAGAAAATAAATGATTCATGTAATGCTAACTTAGGCCAATGTATAGATTCATGGTCTTAAAAAAGATCCTTTCAGTTTTAGCCAAAATATTACAAATGAGTTCATAGGAAACATTAAAGAATGGTGGGATGCTAGTGGTACAATGTTTTATGAAAGCATTTACACTCATTTGGAACTGATCTCTATACTTTGCAACACTTTACTTTCTGAATTTTTTGGGACACTTGATAATGACTAATAGGCAAACAAAGCCAAATTTTTTAAAGCTCAATTGTGTGATATGACTAGGCTAGATGAATATATGTGCTATATGAAAAATCTATTCTATAATTTTAGATAAATCTTTAATCCAACATACAAGATTAGGTATATAGAATCATTTCCTAAATATTTTTCTAACCAATTTAAAGTTTATATGGGCGAAAATCTTCCAACCATGTCCTTTGGAAGAATAAACCAAAACATTAAAGCCATTAATGAGAAGCTATGTGCAAAAAGAAAGGCAAAGAAAGAAACTATGAAGTTTCATAAACATGTAGGTGCAAAATTCTACAATTCTCTAGATGATAATTTTGGTTATATGTATGTGCATAAATACAAGCAATACAAAAGAAATAAGAAATTGCATTCTTGAAAATGTTCTTCTAGAAAAGAGTTCACTTATAATAAGCCTTGGAAGCTTAGATATAAATTTCGTAAAAAGAAGTTTGGTCCAAAAAAGATATTTAGAAAAAAGAAACATGGTTATCAAAAGAAACATGTTTAATGTTTCATCTATCAAGGTGATCACTATGCTAATAAATGTTTTAATAGGAGAAAAGAATTTAAAAAGATTAATTTTTTGAATAGTTATGGAATTAAGGAAGATGAATATGTGCTAGTATCAGAAAAAGATAAGCTTCAATATGAATTAGATATTTTATGGGAAGCATATGATAGTGATGATAATCAAATAAATATGAATCTAGTTGAATCTAAATTAGAAAATGAATCATTTGATTATGATTATGATATAGGATTTTAGATTCATATAATTTTTGCTCCTTTTCTAGATGCCTTGAGTTTATCTCAACATATATCTTTCCTTAAAGAAAGATATGATAAAACTCCTACCCATATGATCTCTAAAAGAATATTTTTGCAACAATGTTATATCTACTAAGAAAACATACTCTCTTCATTTAACCCAAAAAAAAGGCAAAAGGATATTTTATCTAAAAAAATTCAGTCTAAAAACTAGAAAGCATCTCTGATTGAAGTTGCTTATCAATCTGACACTTATGATAGAGCTACTTGGTGAAAGAAGCATATTTTTTAGCTTCAGCTCTTTCTAACTAAAGCTCAGACTGAATTACAATATCTCTTGAAAGAAGAAGATCTTACTAATGAATATGAACACCTATTTAAAGAAGAGCTACTCTAGGTCACTAATGAGATTGAATCTCATTTTGAAGGGGGGGATACCTCTCATAATAATTCAAATATCTATTAGACATCTATATACAATACTAATAATCCAATTTGTGAAATTAAAATAAAATGGGATGGTTTTAAACCATATAGTTTGGATGTCTTGCTTGATATTGGTACTGATATTTCACTTGATAGATATCATTCTATTCCTACTAATATGTGGAAAGCTGATTTTCATCGATTAACTTTTAATACAAAAATAGTGGTTTCAGAATTATCTATAGTGATACATGTTGTGCTTAAGACATAGAGAGTTTACAAAATATTTAGAATAGACTAAATAAATAACAAACTTAGGAAAAGTTTTTGATTTGTAGGTTCCCATAGAAGGGCAAGCGAAGAGCATACGCTTATTCTTGACTCGCTAAGACACAACTATAGACTTACCACTCTAGACTCGACTCTAGGAATTTGATGTTTGTGAGATGAAGAACTCCTCATATTTATATGATGAAATGAGAAGATTGATGGTTGAGATAAAGATGCCAAATTGATAGACACAAGGCAATATGCCAAAAGTAGGTGGGTTATGGGCCCACTACGCACCGCTTAACAAGAAAATATAAATAAGTAGTCCATCAATACGACTGATAAAGTACCACCTTTTGGAAGTGGTGGGGTCCATAATAATAAAATAAGGTTAACATACCCACATTAATAGTTACGAATAGACCCCATAATTAGTCTTTAGTTTAAATCAGTCATCATCATTGAATTCATAGTCTTCTTAAAGAGAATAGTGGTTGTCATCATCATGATCTAAGTTAGTGTGATCCATGTATAATGATAAAGGAATCCTTAACATCTAACTATCAGGTGTAAGAGGAAAAATAGCTTGATGACTTATGGTAAACTTTTTCTAAAGAGAGTCTAACAGTTAAGCAGGAGCTAACTCAGTATGTAGGTTAGCTTGGACATTCTAAACTAAGAATATTTCAAACTTAATTCTAAAAGGTATCCTTAATGCAATAAATATATTTCTTACTTGATCATGAGGGATATGAATATTAGGGTCATCAAAATATTTCATAGGCATAACATAATCCAAGAATTGAAATAGATAATTTAGAATTTTAGTAGATGACCAAAAAAAATTAGTAGAAAATTTAAAGCTTAGCCAGAAAGTAGACCATTAAATCAAGAATTCAAAACCATGCCTACAAATGAAATTCTTGAAGAGATTGCATATGCCAATAATCATTAGTGTTGACCATTTTTTGGTCTAACAGGCCAAAAATTGGTCCCCTTCTTCCTCTTCTATTTTAGGCCAATTCATTTTTTGATTTTACATAAGTCTAATAATTTTCTACAGACTCTATAGGTCTATTTCTCTATAGGGCTTGGGTTTCTACAAAGTCAGCAGTGAGATTTTCTACAAACCCTGCGGGTGTAATCTTTTGGTAGATGAAGAACCAGTTTAGAGAGTGTAAGGTTTTACAAAGATTCTTCAGACTCTTGTCTAAAGAAATTCATAAGGAAAGAGAGCTAAATTGGTTCAAAGACACTTTTCCTTAAGGTTGGAAGAGTGGTTCAATAGCGTAATCTTTCCAAGAGTTAACACCTTTGAACCGTTGAACCATTGAAACATTGAACCAGTTCAATGCCTTGGTTCAATTAGTGAGTTCATCACTCAATTTCAATGCTTTGGTTCAAATTTCAAGTTCATCAGCCTTGGTTCATCACTTGGTTCAATCACTTGGTTCATCGCAGAAGGTTCAAAGGGGCTTAGTTTTAAATGGCAAAGTTCAACAAATGGCATGCAATATTGAACCATTAAACCGTTGAACCTTTCTAGGTTCAATCATTTGGTTCAAGCGGTAGGTTCGAAGGCTCGGATCAATGAATGAGTGGTGTGTAGTGTTGAACCATTGAACTATTGAACCATTGAACCATTTTTGGTTCAATTGGTCAGTTTAATGACTTGGTTCAAGGGAGCATCCTAAAACCAAAAGATGAGTGCCCTTGCAGAGGGTAGGGAGCACTTCAAAGGTAGTCTAAGGATTTTAGGAAATGCACAAAAAATCTTAAGGCATTAAATCCTTTAGACTTTTTGTTTGAATGAATTCCTTCGAACAAAAAGTCTGAAGGAATTCGGAGGAAGGCCGCCATCACGAAGAAAGGACTCAAGGAAGTCAAAGTAGCCAATTCTCGTAGACTTTTTGTTCATGGGAAAAAGCCCATAAAAAAGGCTCATAAAAAAAGTTAAGGAGACAAAAGGCCACCAAAGGGCAGGTGCCTTTGTGGGGGGCTCTCGACCAGCCAAATGAAGGGCATCTCTCTAGAGCCGAAGGGACACTTCCCCTTCGGGAGGGTCTAAAACAAAGGATGAGTCAAAGGAAAAGGCCTAAAGGAATTCACCAAAGATGGTGACATCTTGAAAGCTATCAAATTTAAGAAGATGGATTAGCCATTGTTTTTCAAATGATAATAGGTGCGTAGACGTCAAATTTAAGATGATGAAATATCTGTTCGCTTTTAAATTGCCTAAGTGCCAACCAAAAAAGAGCCCAAGGAATGCAGTGACCTGTCAGAGGATAACTCCAAGGGCCAAAGAAGCTAGAAGAAGACAAATTAGGAAGAAGACAAAGAGCCCAGAGAACAAAGAGAGAAAAGTGCCAAGTGTAGGAACAGGCAGATAGTCCAAGTGGCGAAGGAAGGCACTGATTCAAGAAGTTACACAAGTAGGTGATACAGTGTTTACAAATTGATCATTAGGAGGTCCAAATGGCTAACAGTGTGACCCATTTTTCTTCATTTCACATTAATGAGCAAACAAGCCGTGTAATCACCTTGAAGGAGTGGTCTTGAAAGCAAACAAACGATGCATCTCATGATTTCTCATTGATGTTTAAGCGGCTTACTCTTCCCAATGATCGAAGCACACATGGGTCATTTATAAAAAGGGAACCAAAAGGCCTCCTTCCTTCCTATATATATTTTAGACTTGTCAATTGGAAAAAGGATCTTTCACATTTGTAAGGTGAAGCCTTGGTAAATTTTCAATTGAAATCAATAAATGCATTTTTACCTCTATTCTGGTTAGATATCTCTATGTGTGTTTGAGTGTTAGTTTTGTGTTTAGTCATTGCTTCTTAATGCTTCCATAGGTTTAACACCAACACACTTGGTATCTATATAGTGTCATTCCTGTAAGTGACAAGAAGAGCTATACTTGGAAGTGTAAAGATAGAAAGAATATACTATACACTATGCCCTTTCCACAACACCTATGGTGAATCCCTACTTTTTGTGTATTCCATTAAAGCCTCCCTGTTAAGCTTCCTACAGCCTAGTCCTTCTGCCAGTTTAAAGTGTATGTATGTGTTTGTCTAGCTTCAAGTGTGAGTGTGAGTAGGTCAAATCATTTGGTGCATCACCTCTTTTAGAGTAGCTTTATTTTCTTATAATCCTTCTCCCTTTTCACCCCCCATTATATATCTATATACCTATATTAGCACTTATTGGAACAACTCAGATGCATCAAAGGGAGCTAGCCCTTACCTAAAGACTCTCCCTTCTAGCTTCACTAGTCCCACAGGTGAGAGGGGAGTTTCCATTTTGACATGTGGAAGGCAGGAGCTTGGCCTCCTACCCTAGGTGCAATCCACTATGTCAACAATTTTTGGCACACCTGGTGGGACTTAATTTTTACACTCAGTAAAGTTTTAGGATTGATGCTAGTCTTGAATCAACTATTTTCAGCATCTGGCAACTCCACTGGTAAGAACTTCATTTTCTAATCAAAGACCAGTCTGACTTTCTATGCCTAAAGTCACCACACGGTCTGCTTCTAAGGGTGTTTCTTTTGAATTCATTGAGTTGCCTTTGAACTCAGCAAAAAGACTAAGGTTTGAGAGGACCTATCCTTATTTAGCAAACCACCTTCCCATACCTACTGTAAAGAACACATATGCAACAAGGCTGCAATTACATCCCATCATAGCTATGACACTTCTCTTTGTGACTTTTTGTGGTCAGAGTCCTTTGAATCTCCAACGTTATGACCCAATTCCATGAGTAGCCCTCAAAAGTGTGCCTTACTTTGATGGAGAGGGGCCCATTACAGTCATCGAACACATCAAAAATATTGCTAACCTCTATAATATTCATAATGTCATTGAGGAAAATATTGCAATCAGATTGTTGGCATTGTCTCTCAAGGGCAAAGCTCTTGACTAGTATGGGACTTTGACTATAAATTCAATCAATACTTGGAATGAAGTGGGCACTCACTTGACAAGCCATTTTGGAGAAAAGAGTGACCACGTCTCACTTGCTGAACAACTAACTACCATGAAAAGAGCCCCACATGAATACATGCAAGATTTCAATGCTTGATTTTAGAAGACATGGGATAGAATCCCCATTCTAGTAAAACCTACTCCTAACTATGATTTCTTGTATTAATTAAGAGCATTGAATAGTGATATCACTATTATGATACAATCCATGGGAGGACATGTGCTACCTTCCACCTATGACATAGCCATAGCAGCTAAAAATTGCTTAGTGCAAGCTGGGAAGATAGCTCCTAGACCCCATATGCCACTTTTCCCTGAAATGCTGCCTCTAATCTAGACCACTGCTCCCACCTTAGCACTTCTACCTAGCATATAAAATCTAGCTGCTACTCCATCTAATGAACTTCATGAAGTTAAGAGTCTATTGTAAAGTATGTCAAATGAACTTGTGGCTCTTAAAAGGTAGCAAGCTCAAAGCAATCAACCAAACCAAGCATACCAATAGTATGGTCAAGCTCCTAGACCCCTTTCCAAAATTACAATCAAGGACAGGGTCAGCTTACTCAGACCAGACCCTTTCAAGGCTATAACCCAGGCACCCCTTCATCATCTAAGGTTATGGTACCTGTTCAAAACAATCCAGTGTAAGAACAACCAAGTTGTTCAACCATGGGATATGGTTAGGAGCAGGCTGTTTATACAAATGAAATGATGGGTTATTGCCCAAATGTGTAAGAAAATCAGGCAGCCACCCATTCCCAAGATGTTGAGGCTCTAATGCAACCCAACACGAGCAACAATCAGACCTAGCCTGATTTTACTCTCATGAATCATCTGGAAGGTGAATTCTATTTAGTTAATTATGTGGGTGCTGCAGACAATCAGGCTGACTGTGTTGTAGCCAACACAAGACTCAAAAGGAGACCAATGGAAAAAACTCAGGCTACTGCACAAATGTCAACAACACCTTCTTTATCACATGCAAATCAAAAAGTCCCAAGTTTTAGACTGTCAGTTGCACCTTCAGCTCCTCAGCCTACACCTCAGGCTGTAAATAATTCCAAAGAAATTTTGAAGGAAGGCAACCCTCGAGTCAACATGGTTGACCAAATGAAGAAGCTGCACATGAACATCTCCTTATGGGATTCACTGTCAATACCAGGCCAAAAGGACATGTTGCGAAAGGAATTACATGAGCTAGATGAACAAGCTATCCCATAAAAAATTGATAATGTTTTGATGATGAATGGATAGCCTTCCACCTCAGGTCAAGCTCAAAAAGAAGAAAAGGTTCCTCCTTTTTATGTGTCCTTGGTCATAAGAGATTTCTTCGTGCATAATTGGATCATTGATAGTGGAGTAAGAACCTCGGTGATGCCCAAATGCATAGCTGACAAGCTGGGCTTGAAATATAAAGAAATGACCAAGGGAGTCTTGCAGTTGGATGGAACCTGAACAAAGATAATTGGGGTGGTAAGAGGTTTGAACTTGATGCTGCATGCTTGCCTGAATTTCTTAGTTCCTCATGATGTGGTAGTGGCAGATGTCCCTCCTTACTTTACCATCTCCTTATCTAGGGATTTTACATCCAAGATAGGTAGCTACTTAGTAGGAAATTGGTCTTATCTAGTTTTTAAAACCAAGTATGGGACTAAAGTAAAGATTGAATCTAAACCACTCCATAGAGATCATCTGGAACCTTATTCACTCAAGGTAGCAAGTGTCAGCTATGCCATCACTGACCAAGAAGAATTCCAAGTAGACCAGTCTCCATCCTCTACCCTTGAAGGAGTTGCAGACCTGCTCTTAGATGAATGGGGAAGTGACAACTTCAAACATGATCCTTACAAATTCATAGAGGAGGTGGGCCTTGGAATTTATTGCATGCATGAAGAGGGTACTTTTGTACCAAATTTGATGAAATCCAACCAAGAAAGCTTAGGTCTATGGCAGCTATTCTTTGACAGTTCAAAAAGTAAGCTGGGAGCTAGTGGTGGAGTGGTGTTGGTCTCTCCTTCAAAAGAGAGGTATTTTTCAGCCTTCCCGTTCCAATTTTTCTGCACATGCAATATTACAGAATATGAATCGCTCATCCATGGTTTGGAGTGGGCAAGGAAAAGAGGAATCAAAGAGATACAAGTGTTTGGTGACAATGAGCTGATTGTCAACCAGGTAAGAGGTCAAAATTTGATGAAGAATTCTCTACTGAAGTCCTACAAACATAGGGTATGGGACTTAGTGTATAATTTATTTGAATTTAATATTACCTCTATTCCTAGAAAACGGAACAAGCAAGCAGATAAGATGGTAGTAATTGGTTCCCAGTTCGATATTACTCAGGAAATAGGCGTCGACCATAGCTCACATCACTTAAAAGTAGTGATCCAGCCCTCTGTACCTGAAAACATCACCAACTAGTAGGTTTTCAATAGTGATCAACAAATAGCACTCTTCCTTCAAGAAAAAACAAAATTTGTTGCAAAAAACTAGGCAAAACTATAATAGCTATATGGCAGCCAAATTGTTCAGCTGAAGAACAATAAGCTCCCCAAAGGTTTGGTCACTCTAGAGATTATCTTCAATGGAGATGACCAATTGAGGAGCAACAAGGTGTGAATTTCAACAATGGAGGAACACCATGAAAAGGTGGAAATATTCAAAGACAAGCTGCTTGCACTTGGGAAAGTGTGCATGAACTAGGAAAGGTAGGCTTTCATCTTGTTGTGCCAAGAACTTATCAATATCTTTGCATGGGAGTATAGTGATTTAAAGGGTTTTGACCCAAGCTTGGACCTGGATACCATTGAGTTAGAAGAAGGTGCCAAGCCAATCAAGTAGAAGTAGAGGCCTGTCAACCCAATGATTGAACCTCTCATGCAGAAGGAACTCACCAAGTTGATTGAGTCCAAGATAATATTTCCAATCAAACACTCTTCTTGGCTAGCCAATCTTGTTCTTGTTTGGAAAAAGAATGGGGAAATTAGACTATGCATTGATTTCAGAGACCTTAATAGAGTCTCTTTGAAAGACCATTATCCTCTCCCAAACATGGAGTAGATCCTTCAAATGGTGACAAGAAGCAAGAATTTCTCCCTCCTAGATGGGTATTCAAGATACAACTAGATTTTGGTGCAAGATTGTGACTAGCACAAGACAGCCTTTAAAACCAAGTGGGGAATGTTTGCTTATAGGAAAATGCCTTGCACACTATCTAATGCTAGTGCCACATTCCAATGAGCTATGGACATGGCCTTTCAAGGCTTGATAAATAAGACTATGCTAGTATATCTTGATGATGTGATAGTTTTCTCCAAGGAAGTGAGCCAACACATGAAACACCTAAGGAAAATCTTTGAGAGGTGTAGAGAATTTGGTATCTCTCTCAATCCTTAGAAATGTGTGTTCACTATCCATGAGGGGAAGCTCCTTGGTCACATTGTTTCTTTAGAGGGTTTGGATATTGATCCAGAGAGAATTTGCTCCATCTTGGAGCTGTCCTTACCTAAGCACAAAAAAGCCTTGCAAAGCTTCTTCAATAAGATAAATTTCATATAGACATTTATCCCAAATTTTGTGGAGATGGTCAAGCCATTGAACTCTATGATAAGGAAGGGTGAGGAGTTCACATAGAAAATACAATTTTCAAGAAATCAAGTAGGCCATAGCCTAGGCTCCTACTTTGATTAGCCCTGTCTTCACCAAAGATTTCAACCTCTACACCTTCAATAATGAAGAGGAAATCTCTACCATGCTTACCCAAGAAAGTGATGATAACCTTGAATATCCCATTGCATTTTTTAGCCAAGGCCTAGAGGGTTTTGAAGTCAGATACACATATGTGGAAAAGCAAGTCTTGGTGGTCATACAGAGTCTAAAGAAATTTAGACACATGCTGTCCAATAGCAGAATCAACCTCATGGTTCCACATCCCAACATCAAATATTTCTTGGTCAACCGAGACCTAAATGAGAAGAGAGTAGGGTGGATCACTAAGGTGATGGAATATGATGTAGATATCAAGATCACCAAACTGGTAAGAGGGAGAGGCCTATGTGAACACCTCACTATAGACTTTAAGAAACAAATGGAGGATAATTTGCTAATCCTTGATGTAGCTATAGTGAAAGAACCAACTATCATGAAGGATCAGACATCAGATGTGAGGCTTTTCCTTCTCACTGGTGAGTGCTTGCACTCACTTGATAGGACCAAGAGAAGGTATTTCAGACTCCAGTGTCTTCCTTATGCCCTGACTAATGGAGTACTGTTTAAAAGGGATCTCTCAAGAGTCTTTTTAAGATGCTTGGACTCAAGTCAGGCTGATAGGGTACTATCTAAGTTCCATGATGGACTAGTCGGTGGTCATTTTGCTCCTAGGGCTAATGTAACAAGAATAATGAGAGTTGGATATTTCTGGCCTACTCTTTTTAAAGACACCCATGCCTAGGTACAAAAGTGCCAAAAGTGTGCACTTTTTGATGGGAAGCAACAATTGGCTGCCATGCCTTTATAGCCTATTCAGGTGGAGCAGCCATTCATGCGATGGGGCTTGGACTTCATAGGGGTGATTAATCCTCCCTCTAGTGCTAGACACAAGTAGGTCCTGACCACCATAGATTATTTCACAAGATGGGTAGAGGCTGTTGCTCTGAAGGAGGCAAATGAAAGTGTGGTCCTAGATTTTTATGAGGACTTGGTGGTAAGGTTTGGGGTTTCAACAACCATAATCTCAGATAATACGTTAGCTTTTTTGGGAACCAAAAAAAGTGAATGGGCACTGAGATATGGTATATATCTCAGCACTTCATCCAATTACTACCCACAAGGGAATGGACTGACTAAGTCTACAAATAAGAACTTGATCAGGATCATCAAGCAAACCATGGAGGAAAATTTGAGGACTTGGCATGCCAAGTTGAAAACAGCCCTGTGGGTAGATAGGGTCACCCCAAAGAGGGCAATTGGCAACTTGCCATACACATTCGTCTATGGAAGGGAAGCTAGGCTCCCCATTTCACTTGAGTTTCCGACTTTGGACCTCACTCACCAGCTACAATTAGAAGAAGGAAATAGCATGGAGGCTAGGCTATGCGAGTTGATGGAACTCCAAGAGATAAGGGACTAGGCTATGGCTTCTATGACTAGCTACCAATAGCAAACAAAGAGACACTTCGACAAGAAATCTTCATCAAAAAGTTTTCTCTAAAGGAGACATTGTTTTGAAATGGGATGAGGACCAAGCTAAGCCTGGAAAGCATGCAAAGTTTGATGCCCTATGGAGTGGCCCATATGTAATCACTCAGTGCAAGCAACATAATGCATTCCAACTCTCTAGGTTGGATGGTGAAGAACTATATATCCTAGTTAATGGGACATATCTTAATCACTACCACTGAGTCCCTTTTCATCATGTATATATTTCCCTCACTTTTCTCTTATTTTCCCTAAGTGCTTTTTGCATGTGTTAGTAGTTTTCTTAGCTTTGCATGTGTTTTCATTTTCCTTTTGACGTAAATCTATGTGATTGGTTCTATAATTTATCAGAGCTTTTGCTGATCTTTAAGTTATAATCTGACCCCATGCCCAATGGATTTTGAGGCAACTAGCTTCTAAGCATAACAGGCATGCTTCCCCTAGGAGTCACCAATTTGTTGACCATTTTTTGGTCTAATAGGCCAAAAATTGGTCCCCTTCTTCCTCTGCTATTTTAGGCCAATTCATTTTTTGATTTTGCACAAGTCCAAGAATTTTCTATGGACTCTACAGGTCTATTTCTATGGACTCTGTAGGGCTTGGGTTTCTACAGACTCAACAGTGAGATTTTCTACAAACTCTGCATGTGTATTCTTTGGGTAGTTGAAGAACTAGTTTAGAGATTACAAGGTTTTACAAAGCTTATTTAGACTCTTTTCTGAAGAAATTCATAAGGAAAGAGAGCTAAAATGGTTCAAAGACACTTTTCCTTAAGGTTGGAAGAGTGGTTTAATAGTATAATCTTTCCAAGAGTTAGCACCTTTGAATCATTGAACCATTGAACCATTGAACTGGTTCAATGCCTTGGTTCAATGTCTTGGTTTAATCAGCAGGTTCATCACTCAAATTCAATGCTTTGTTTAAATGACAATTTCAATGCTTTGGTTTAAAGTTCAAGTTCATTGGCCTTGGTTCATCACTTGGTTCAACACCTTGGTTCATCGTGGAAGGTTCAAAGGGGTTTGGTTTTAATTGATAAAGTTCAACAAATGGCATGCAGTATTAAACCATTGAACCACTGAATCGTTGAACCTTTCTGGGTTCAAGCATTTGGTTCAAGTGGTAGGTTCAAAGGCTCAGTTCAATGAATGAGTGGCGCGCAGTGTTGAACCATTAAACCGTTGAACCATTGAACCATTTTTGGTTCAATCGGTCAGTTCAACGGCTTGGTTCAAGGGAGCATCCTAAAACCAAAAGATGAGTGCCCTTGCAGAGGGCAGGGAGCACTTCGAAGGCAATTGAAGGATTTTAGGAAATGTGTAGAAAGTCTTAATGTATTAAATCATTCAGACTTTTTATTTGAAGGAATTCCTTTAGATAAAAAGTTTGAAGGAATTCAGAGGAAGGCCACCAGCATGAAGAAAGGACTCATGGAAGTCAAAGTGGCCAATTCTCACTTTTTGTCTGTAGGAAAAAGCCCACAGAAAAGGCCCATAAAAAAGGCTGAAGAGACAAAAGGCCATTGAAGGGTAGGTGCCCTTGCGGTGGGCTCTCGGTTGGCCAAGTGAAGGGCATCTCTCCAGAGCCAAAGGGACACTTCCCCTTCAGGAGGGTCCGAAACAAAGGATGAGTCAAAGGAAAAGGCCTAAAGGAATTTACCAAGGATGGTGACATCCCAAAAGCCATCAAATTTAAGAAGATGGATTACCCATTATTTTTCAAATGATGACAAGTGTGCGGATGTCAAATTTAAGATGGTGAAATAGTCATTTGCTTTTAAATTTCCTAAGTGCCAACCAGAAAAGAGCCCAAGGAATGTAGCAACCTGCTAGAAGATAGCCCCGAGGGCCAAAGGAGCCAAAAGAGGACAAAGCAAGAAGAAGACAAGGAGCCCAGAGAACAAAGAGAGAAAAGTTCCTAGTGTAGGAATAGGCAGATAGTCCAAGTGGCGAAGGGAGGCACCGATTAAAGAAGTTACTCTAGTAAGTGATATAGTGTCTGTGAATTGATCATTAGGAGGCACAAATGGCTAATGGTGTGACCCATTTTTCTTCATTTCGCATTAATGAGCAGATAAGCTGCATAATCACCTTGAAGGAGCAGTTTTACAAGTAGACAAATGATGTGGCTCATAATTTCTCATTGATGTTTAAGCAGCTTGATCTTCCCAATGATCAAAGCACACATGGGTCATTTGTAAAAAGGGCACCAAAAGGCCTCCTTCCTTCCTCTATATATTTTAGACTTGTCATTTAGAAAAAGGATCTTTCACATTTGTAAGGTGAAGCCCTGGCAAATTTTCACTTGAAATCAATAAAGCATTTTTACCTCTATTCTAGTTAGATATCTATGTGTGTGTCTGAGCATTAGTTTTGTGTTTAGTCATTGCTTCTTAATGCTTCCACAAGTTTAACATCAACACACCTAGTGTCTATAAAGTGCCATTCCTACAGGTGACAAAAGTAGCTGTACCTAGAAGCATAGAGATAGAAAGAATCTACTATACAGTGTGCCCTTTCCACACCACCTATGGTGAATCCCTATTTTTTGTGTATTCCATTAAAGCTTCCCTGTTAAGCTTCCTGCACCCTGGTCCTTCTGCCAGTTTGAAGTGTACATATGTGTTTGTCTAGCTTTAAGTGTGAGTGTGAGTGTGAGTAGGTCGAATCATTTGGTGCATCACCTCTTTTAGAGTAGATTTGTTTTCTTGTAATCCTTCTCCCTTTTCACCCCCCATTATATATCTATATACCTATATTATCACTTATTGGAACAACTTGGATGCATCAAAGGGAGCTAGCCCTTACTTAGAGACTCCCCCCTCTAGCTTCGCCAGTCCCATAGGTGAGAGGGGAGTTTCCATTTTGACATATGGAAGGTAGGAGCTCGGCCTCCTACTTTAGGTGAAATCTACTACGTCAATAGTTTGATTATTAGCTTCATGATATAACATTATATTAGAACACCATCTTTTACTATCAGGTTCTTGAAACTATGATGTCCATGTCAAATGAGTGTTATTAAGTTTAGTAGAGGCTTCATGAGATTTTATGGTGAGAGAATTTATCTCATGAGTTAACTAATTTTCAATAGATGGAGTGGATCTCCATATATGTTGATGGAACTCTTTATTCACTTCTGTAACTGTTACTACCATGATTGATTTTTTTGAATTATTTGAATTGAATTCTTTGGATATAAAATCAGCAAGATAATTTTTTCTCTATAATATACTAAATAGAGAAATCAAAATTTGACAAAATTTGTCCACTTGGTTAACCTACTCATAGATCATTTCTTTAGATTATTATTAGAATGAATAATACTCATAAATTTATTTAAATCAGATCTAACAAGAAATTTCTCTAATCTAACAAAAAACATGAAAGCTTGAATAACTTTAATAACAACAAGAATTTATTTATGAGTAGAGTGATAGTTTTTCTAAGCCCGTTTAAAATTTTAGAAGAAAATATAAAAGGCTTATTTGAACCATTTGATAATATTTCTTTAATAATAGCACCCTAATATAAATCTGAGGTGTCTGTCTCAATGATCTTTAGACCATTACAAGGTAGAACTAGATGTGGTAAATTCTAAAAATTATACTTTATCCTTTGAATAGATTTTGTCATCTTATCAAACTATGCTAGAGGATTCTTCGATAATATTTTATTCATAATAATTCTATCCTATGCAATTTTATAATAATATCTAGCTACATAGTTTACACAACTAAGAAATCTCTGTAATAATTTTTTATCTTTCAGCTCATCAAGAATTTTTTTGATATTCTTTAAAACATATTCTTGTACTGCAACTTCTCCTAATTTTATAATAACCTCTAAAAACCCAATTTCATCTTTAAAAAATGAAATTTTATTCTCAAATAGAGCCAAACCATTTTCATACACAATTTGATAGAATTACTCCAGATGACTGAAATGTTCTTTAGGTGATCTTGAAAAAATTAATATATCATCTATATAGACTGATAAAATTAGAGTATGCTAAAAAAAATTTATTCATCATTTATTAAAATATACTAGGAGTAGTTTTCAAACCAAAAGGTAGAACATTCCATTTGTATTGGCAAAAAAGAGTAATAAAAGCAATTTTATACCTATCTTATCATGTCACTTGTATCTACCAGAATCTTGATTTTAGATCAAACTTACTGGTAAACTTTACTTCCATTTATTCTTTATAAGATTTCATCTTTTGAAAGAATATGATGCTAAACAAGTAAAACATACTTGTTGAGAGGGACATAATTTATAACTAGTCTTTTCTTACCCCTTATCTGCTCTGATCTTTTATTTACATAGAATGCTTCACATGCCCAAGGGCTATTGGAATCCATTATCAAACCCTATTTTTTCAATTACTTTATTTCATAAAAATATTTTTCTCTAAGTGAAGGAGACATTCTTGAATGATGTGCTTTAAACTTAGGTTCTATTTCTTTACCATCTTCATCTTTTACCATCTTTAATTCAATTAAACATTCATGTAGTTTTTTACTTTTGAATGCTAAAGAATTTTTAAAACAACCATCCTTTCTAAGCTTTTCAATTATTGGATCAATACTAGCATGACAAATATTTACTTTTTTATGTATCCATCTAGTGTCAACTGATTTATTTGGCTTTTCTTTTAATAGAATTCTACATTCATATCTGGATTTCTTGTATAAAGAATATTTTTGAGTAAGAATTATTTCATGTGGTTAAATTGTGATAAGATAGAAAGTTATCAAATTATCTGAACTAATGATCATATCATACATTGGCATTTCATTTTGGACTATCTTAAAATGATAAATAGAGTCACCAAGCACAATAGGTATGACTGTAGACAATTCTGAAACCACTATTTTTGTATTGAAAATTAACCAATAGAAATCAAGTTTCCACATATCAGCATGAATAGAATGATATTTAATAAGTGAAATATCAGCACTAGTATCAAGAAAGACATCCAAACTATATGGTTTAAAACCATCCCATTTGATTTTAATTTCACAAACTAGATTATTAGTATTGTATACATATATCTGATGGATATTTAAATTATTATGAGAGGTATCCCCCCCTTCAAAATGAGATTCAGTCTCATTAGTGACCTAGAGTAGCTCTTCTTCAAAAAGGTGTTCATGTTCATCATCAAGAGCTTCTTCCTTCAAGAGATCTTGCAATTTACTCTAAGCTTTAGCAAGAAAGAGCTGAAGATGAAAAATACACTTCTTTTACCTAGTAGCTATATCATAAGTATTAGGTTGATAAGCAAATTCAACTGGAGATGTTTTCTAGTTTTTAGACTAATTTTTTTTGTATAAAATATCCTTTTTATTTTTTTATAGGCTAAATGAAGAGAGTATTTTTGCTCAACAACTACAATTTTTTGTTACAAAAACATTCTTTCAGAGATCATATAGGTAAGATTTTTATCATTTCTTTCTTTAAGGAAAGATATCTATTGAGATAAACTCAAGCCATCTAGAAAAGGGCAAAAATCATATGAATCTTAAATATTATATCATAATCATAATCAAATGATTCATCTTGTAATTTAGATTCATATTTATTTGATTATCATCACTATCAGATGCTTCTCACAAAATATCTGATTCATATTGAAGCTCATCTTCTTCTAATACTAGCACATATTCATCTTCATTAATTATATAACTATTCATAAAATTAATCTTTTTGAATTATTTTCTCCTATTAGGACATTTATTATCATAGTGATCACCTTTATAAATGAAAGCTTAACATGCCTCTTTTGATAACCATGTCTCTTTTTTCTGAATATCCTTTTTGGACCAAACTTCTTTTTACTAAATTTATATCTAGACTTCCAAGGCTTATTATAAGTGAAATCTTTTCTAGAAGAACATTTGCAAGAATGTGATTTCTTAGTTCTTTTATACTGCTTGTATCTATGCACATCCATATAACCAAAATTATCATCTAGAGAATTGCAAAATTTTGCACATATCTGTTTATGAAACTTCATAGTTTCTTTATGTACCTTTCTTTCTGCACACAACTTCTCATTAGCTACTTTAATGTTCTGATTTATTCTTCATAAGGACATGGCTGGAATATTTTCACCTATAACAACTTTATATTTGGTGGCAAAATATTCAGAAAATGATTCTATATACCTAATATTGTATGTTGAATTAAAGATTTCTTTAAAATTATAGAATAGATTTTTCATATAGTATATATATTCATCTAACTTGGTCATATCACACAATTGAGCTTTAAAAAACTTGGCTTTGTTTTCCTCTTTGTCATCTCAACAAATTCAGAAAGTAAAACATTGCAAAGTGGAGACATCAGTTCTAGATGAGTGTAAATGCTTTCATAAAATATTGTACCACTAACACCCCACTATTCCTTTATGTTTCCTATAAACCTATTTACAATATGTTGGCTAACACTGAAAGGATCTCTTTTAAGACCATGAATCTGTACAGTGGCCCAAGCTAGCATTGCATGAATCATTTTATTCTTTTTCTGGTGGTTCACAATTGAATTTTCATAAGAAAGATTGAAGATTTAGAGTCTTTATTTGAGAATCTAATGGAAGTTTAGATGTTGAAGACTCTCATATCTCAAAGTAGCTTTTTGTTTCAGTAGGATCTATCTTAGCCATGCCTACTTAGAAGATCTCATCAAGATATTTTTTGGATCAAGTAGACTCTTTAATTTATACTTCGTAAATGATTCTCTTTCTAATTTTAGAATATTTTGCTAGGAATGGATATTTTGACTATAATCAATATTTTTTGGAACAACTATTTTTGGTTGTGGCTATGAAGATTGACCTTTATCTTTTATTGAATTTAAAATCTCAAGAATATTAGATAGGATAGAACTATGATTTACTGCTTCTCTAGCTATACTATCAGAAGTTGAAGATAGCTATCTTTTTTCTTAGTATGCTTCTTCTTGTTTTATCTCTAGAGTAGACATTTGATTTTTTAAATCTATTTCAAGAGAAACTATACTAGATTGAAGTTGATCTTGACTCTTAGTGATAACCTTTCATCAGTAATCAAATTTTCTATCTTGGCTTCATCAGATTGTTGTTGTAGTCTAATACTACTAGACTCATTATCTATTTTTTGAACAAGCTAACTATATTGATTAGTAACATTATCATTCAAAACACTGATTACTCTAGCAAGTTATTGGGTGAATATTTCATCACCAGTTAACTGATGGAAAAAATAGGTGTTTCAACCACAACATAAGGAGATTTATCAGCCAAAACATGTAGGTTTACCACATTAGGATGGGACAAATCTCTCATCTCATCAAGGGAAGGTTCCTTATAACTATAACGTACTATATATACTATATATAAGTAAAAAATAACACTCAGGGGTAGGACAACACCATCCATCTCTCTCTTTTTTAGAGATGATGTTCACAAATCAAAGGAGAAATTTGGGATGATTGGTGAAGGTACTTCTCTTTTTTCATAAGTAATATTCAGTCAACATCCAGATTCCTTTCTAGATAGTAAAACTAACAGGGCATAGTAACACAACAAGATGAAGTGTAACACAAAGTCTCCACCTCAACTGCCAAAGAGTGAAATATGAAGGACAATGGGGGCACAAAGTCCTCCCAAGATATTTTACACAAAAACAAACTAAAAACACACACACTAAAGACAACTATGGCAGTTCAAAGTCTTTCCAGAGTTGGCTTCAAGACACCTTCCAAGTTACTTTCACTAGTTCTACTTATTTAATTAAATGGAAAAGAATGCATTCAGGAAAAAGACATAAGAATAATTTTCTTAACAACACAAGCTATTCCAGCACAAAGAATTTTCTTAAGAATAATGAAATATGATTAACAATTTGAGTTCAAAGTCTCAGTAATGCCTTTCAATTTGGGTAGAGTTTTGCTTCTAATAACAAAAAGATCTCCCTTACACAAAATAAGAGATCACAATATACAGCACTCCAAGAAAGACTTGGGCACTTTATTTTATGGAATGGCCCATGTTGCATTCAATGCCTTGAATACATTTTAAATTTTGTGAAGGGGCCATGCTGGAACAGGGCATCGGCCTTAACTTTGGTGTACAGAATAATCTCAAATGTCTTCTCCTTAGCATGGGTCATTTGGTCTATTTCCAAATATGTACATAGCTATCCACTCACTTTTATTCAAAGGGAGAAAAATAGGTTGTGCCTTTCAATGTTTGCGTGCTAGGATATATACTTGGTGGATTGTTCCACCTACTAGAATAACTCCCCTATAGATATTTTAGTATCCCCTATAGATTTTTGAGCTCTCAGGCTATCTTCTTACCTTCAACAGGCTCTTTTAGCTCTTTCTTTAGCTGTTCACTGAGTTTTGTCTTCAAGTTCTGTGCCATTTTTGAAAATAAATGGGTATTTCATTACCTTGAATGTGAAATCCATAGGGGCATCATGGTCACTTAGTCACTCAAACTAATTTGAACCTTGAAACTTTGAAGTGCATCAGTTCAATGGTTCAATGGTTTAGACAGTTTATTTTGGCTCCTTAGTTCAATTGGCTCCTTGGTTCAATCAGTTGAACCATCTCTTCAAACTTGTATCTCAAATCTTCTGCTTCCTTCCTTCGCTCAAAGCTCCATTTCAAACTTGGAAATTCCTTAAACCTTTGAACCTATGAAATTTGAACCATTTTGGTTTAAATTTCAATGGTTCATTATCTTTCTCAGAATCCTTTGGTCCTTCAAAGTTTCTAGATCCTTTTATTTTCTATTGAACTCATTGAACCTTTGAATTTTGAACCATTTTGGTTTAAGGTTCAATCAGTTCAACCTTTCTTTCTTAGCTCTTCGAATCTTTTTTTCTTCTAAGTCTCTCAAACTTTATTGAACTCGTTGAACCTTTAAACTGTGAACTCTTTTTGTTCAAGGTTCAATGGTTCAATGGTTTAATTTTTTGTTCTTCAAAGTCTTCTTTTCTTTGAGTCCTCTGAAGTCATTGAACTTTTCGAAGCCGTTGAACTTTAAACTTGCCAAAGTGCTTAACTCTTTAAGTTTGCCAATGTCATTGAACCTTTGAACCTATTGAACCTTTGAACCTTTGGAGGTGGGGTTCAATGGTTCAATGGTTCAATCTTTTATTTGAAGCCTGTTGATAAGTCTTTTGATTTAACTTCAGTATTGAACCAGCCTTGAAATGCCTAAGTGTTGGGAATTTGTTTCTTTGTGAGAGCTCGCCTATTGAAGTTGTTGAACCTATTAAACCTATGAGTCCCTTGACTAAAAATGCTTGAATAATTGAAGAACTTGAGTGCTCAGAACATTTTTTGAGAAGGGAAGAGAGAATTTTGGCTTGCAAGAATAAAATAGTTGATATGTTTCCCCCAAAAAAAGTGACAAATTTTGGGAATAATAGCTGGCTCCAGTTGAGAAACTTCCATCGATTGTAAAAATAATCAAAGGGAGTAGAATCTAGAATCTCTAGTGCCTTTTAGTATACAATTGGGCTACAGAGCCATGCTACCCAAAAATAAAGGCACCAAAAAGTAATGAAAATGAACAACACAAAATGGAACTAAAAACTATACAAATATACAAATGTACAACTGGACTTATCTGATACTTCAAGAATTGAAGTGATTCAGATGCTACCCACTATGAGATAAAGAAAATGGCATGCCATCTTGATACTTCAACAAGAAACTATTTTCACCATTGAGGTGATGAATAACAAATGGGCCTTTCCATAGGGACTCAAATTTCCCATGCATTCCCTTTGGTTCTCTTCTCTTGTCCCATAAAAGAACTTGATCTCCAATCTAAAAATCATGGATTTTTTCTTTTTGGTCAAAGATCTTCTTCCCCAAAATTTGATGTGTAGTGATTCAGTCTACCACCATAGTTTGCTACTCATCCATCTCAATCAAGCACATGATCCTTTTGTTAATGGAGCTTTCATATGCCTGATCTTCGACTGCCTTTGCCAATTTTAGTGTTGGAAATTCCAAGGTGATTGGTATCTCTACATTGAGACCATACAAAAGTTGGAATGGTGACATACCTATCACCCTCTTAGGTGTAATTTTGTCTACCCATAAAGCATCAACCAATGATTTATGCCATGTTCATTGGTTGTCATCCACCAGCTTCTTGATGATGGTCACCAAGTTCTTGTTGCTCAATTTTGCTTGGCCATTCACTTGTGGAAAATAATCAGAGGAGTGGGAGAGGGTAATCCCATTATAAAAATAAAACTGAGTAATCTCATGGGAAGAGAAAAAGGTTGCATTATTCTAGTCACAATCTTGGTTAGGACCCCAAACCTGGAAATGATGTTTTCCTTGAAGAAACTATATATTACTTCTGAAGTAGCATGCTTGTCTAGAATAGCTTCCACCCATTTAGTGAAGTAATCTATGGTTATAAGGACATAATCATGTCCAGGGATTGAAGACAGGTTTATGGCACTAATGAAATCAATTCCCCATTGCTGAAATGGCTCTTCTATTACTACTGGCTTAAGAGGCAAAGCAACTAACTTGGGTCTTCCAATGAACTATTGGCATAGTTCACATCTTCATACCCATTTGTATGCATCTTAAAATAGAGTAGGCCAGTAATACCTAGCTTACAGAATCTTATGGGTAGTTATAGGCATAGAAAAATGTCCTCCATAGGCCAGATTATGGAAGGACTCCAAAAGTTGGTTATGCTTCTCTTTATCCATGCAACGAAGGAACACTCCATCGAGGTTCCTCTTATACAGGCCGTTGTCTCATAGGACAAAATTGGAAACTTTTAACTTGACAGTCCTCTTTTCTTTTTGAGACAAGTGAGAAGGACACTCACCATAAGTAAGGAAATGAGCAATACTCAAATACCACTCATTCGTGGTGGAGACAAAGAGGATTGTTGGTATGTCTTCAATTTTTACTTCTTCAAGTCTGTTATCAACAATCAATTGGTAGAGACCCCTTCCCCACACAAGATTCATTGGTTTGATAACAAGATCAAACTCCTAGATTTAAAAAACCCAATTACCCCTTTTGGTTCCAAACTCCTACTGAGTTAATATGGATTTTGACTATGGTATCAAGAACCATGGAAATAATGTGTGAATTCAGGATGTAAAAATAGAAGTGCTTTACGAATTTACCACTACATAAGCATGCTTCTCTAGATTTGAATATTTCAGTTCATGAGCTTTGAGAGGATAGCTCATGATGGATATGGGAGATTCCACACCTTCTTTGTTTTGTTGAATTAGAATTGTTGAAAGTGTGTGCTCAAAAGCATAACTGTACATTGTAAAATCTCTGGTATAATCTAGAAAAACTAGAATTGGGGCATGGGCGATAGCTATCTTGATGTCTCAAAATTCTAATTTGCCTTCTTCATTTTAGCTGAAAGTGGCCTTTCCCTTCATCATGTTCACAATGTGGTGAGTCTTCTTGGTGAACTCAGGAATGAACCTTCATAAAAAATTCACCTTTCTAAAGAAAGAGTGAACTACAGTCTTACTTGTGGGTAGAGTAAGCTCCTAGATAGATTTCACTCTTTCTGAGTCAATCTTCATGTCTTCTTAGGATACAATGTGTCTGAGAAGTTTCCCTTCTATTACCCCAAAAATAGACTTCTTGGGATTTAAAGAAATGCCATTCTGGCAACATCATTACAGAACTTGTTGTAAATGATGCACATGATTAGGATGATGCTTGGAAAAGACTATTAAATTATCAAGGTATACCACAATGAACTTACCCATTTCATCTTTGAAAGAAAGGTTTATTTCTCTCTAAAAAGTGGTGCCAACATTTATCAGGCCAAATGACATTCTTCAATACACAAAGGTGCCCCATGGTGTGGTGAAGGCAGTCTTATGTTGGTCTGCTTTACCAACTTTCACTTGATTATACCCTAAGAAGTCATCCAACATTGATAACATCTCTGAACTAGTTACCATCTGAAGGACTTGATTCATGATGGGTAGAGGGTAATTGTCCTTTAGGGAGGATTGGTTCAAATTCCTAAAATCCATGCAGAGGCAAATTTTGCCATTCTTTTTTCTCACAAGAACTATGTTTGCAATCCATGTGGAATGATGGATTAGGAAAATTATTCTAGCATTCAACATTTTTTGTACTTCAAATAGAATAGTACCTGATATCTTTAGATTATACTACCAAAAATTTTTCTTGTAAAGCACCAAATCACTTTTGAGAGGAATTTCATAGCAAATTTCTTTAGGTCTGAGTGACTTCAGATCATCATAGGAGTACACCAAAACATCTATGTAATGGAGAAGTAGGGCAGTAAATTTGAGCTTCTCTTCAGGAGTGCAGGACTTCCCAATGTTCACCATCTTAGGATTTTCCTTAGTACCCAAATTTATTTGATCAAACTCTTAGGAAGAGCTTGAATCCCTTTGTTGCTATTTGATGAACCTATTGTGCTTGTCAAATAGTTTCTCAAGGGAAACCAATCCTTTGGGAATTTTATTCCCTTTTAGTTGTAGGAATTCTTCACCTTTGTTTGAACTTATTTTAAGGGCTGATTCAAGTTTCTGAGGCTCACTGCCTTCAAAGTGAAGTTGTTCAAAGATGTCTTTTTATTCTAGAAAGGTGATGATTTAGTTGTTGCCATTGAACACTTGCCAATGATTGGCATGTTAGGCATACTTGGTCAAAAGACCAGTTTAATAGTGTACCTATCTCCCTTAAAATCTGAGTGAAGAACTAAAAGAGTTGAAAAAATAGCTAATGCATCAGCATGGTCATTAAATTCCCTAAGTACTATAGAGATACTGAAAGCATCAAAGCTTTCAATTTGATCCCAAACTAGATTGTGATAATAGTGTAATCTCTCATTTTTGATTTGGTACAAGTTCCTGACCTTGCAAACCACTAGCTTAGCATCTCTTTTAGCGTGAAGGAGTTTGATGCCCCTATCTTGAGCTGCCTTTAATTTGAGCAACAATGTTTCATATTCAATAGTATTTCTGGTGTTGTTGAACTATAATTTATAAAAATAGGGGAAAATATCTCCTTGAGGAGATATCAACACAATCCTAGCTCCTGAGTTAGTAGAAGAATAACTACCATCAAATTCAAGGATCCACACATTATCAAAAATTGACCTTTCCTTAGATTTTTTTCATTTAGAGGGGAGGATTCATCTAGGCTTAGACTATGGTTTATTAAGTATTCTGTTATTTTGTCTGAACCAATTTTTAGATTGTCATCTTCATAAGTTTCATCAGTTAGGACAGGAACATCCTCTATAGTCAGGAAGTAATTACCCATGCTTGAAGACTCAAATAAAATTTGAGATTCAGGAGCTGATGTTTGAGTGACAACATATTTTTCCTCCTTCTTAGGTAGTAATCTCTACATGATGCCTTTGACCAAGATCCTCACTTTAGACAGGTCCATAATTAACTCACCACCAACATCCTTGTAGAAATTTTGCCCAAGAAGAATACCATATGAGGCTGGGACATCAGCCACCAGGACTGTCATCTTAATTATCTTGTCCAAGAATGTCATAAATGTAAATTAGGCATCCTTGATTTGACTTAGCAGTCACACTTATTTGTTCTCCATGGAGAAACATCTCCCAAAGGTCTTGGTTAGTGTGAGTCCAAGAGATTCTACCACTTTGGTAGGCATGACATTGTCAGATGCCCCTGAGTCTATGATACAATTATTCAACTAGTGTCAATTTATTAGTAGGGAGACATAAAATGGTTCTATCCTCTCGGGAGTAGCAAGAGGATTAATGATAAGGTTATTCCAAATGGATGTGGGAGTCACCTTTGGAATAGCTGGTCCTACAGGGATGGTTTTATTCTTTACACACTGAACCAACTTATCCAACTGCTCAAGGTTGGATTACATGAATTCAAATTTAGACATTTGAATTTTGGTTTTTCTAACATGGTCAATTATATCAAATGTCTAAAATGAATTAGGAATAGGGGAAGGTAGTTCATCCTTTTGTTTTTTAAGAGGGGGTACTATATGTGAAATTAAAGTTGAGGGTGAAGGCATACTTGAAGTACTTAATTTTTTAGCAATCACTAAGTCCTTTGATTGAAAATGTAGAGTGGTTCCCCACTTATCAATTGAAACTGTTGGTTGAGCTCACTCTATTTTTTTCTTATGAGCTTGCTGGGTTGACTAGTTCTGGGACCAGGTGAATATGGCATATGATCCATCAAATGCTTCACCTTTACTTCTAGGTTCATCCTGGTAATTTAAGAAACCAATGTTAGAGTTGCCAATTGATTCTTTTTGGTTTTATGTGAAGAGATCAGTGTCATCTTCTAGGTTTAACTCAGGCTAGAAGGAAACATTTGATTCTATTTCAAGGTATCCAACTACTGAGTTGGCTAGAGCTGCTTCAAAAGCAAGTTTCCCCTAAGGGGGAGGAAGATGATTTGGCTACCCTTGATTCTTGGTAGCATTACCTTGGTATGAATGATTGGGGAATGTCCTCCTTGGTATATCTCGGTATGAAGGAAGAGCAGACATCCCTTGCACCATTTGCTTTTTGAGAGCTAGTAACTCATTTTCTAGCTTCTACACCATAGGATCAGTGTTGCCTATAGATGAATTCTTAGAAGATGAAGAAGATTTACCTCTATTAGGATCTCTTCTTATCTTCCCTGACAAGATGAGATAAACTTCCACCTCAATGGCCAAATATTGAGCTACAACGTCTATGTGACCATCCCATCTCAACAAGAAACTCACTTCAAGAAGCTGAGAGTTGATGAAGAAGCATTTGAGATTCTCAGCTGTTGGCTGAGCAATGGTAAGAATCCTATTCCTCAACTTTTCTAACTTAGCTATGAAGTCCCTCATAGGTTCATGAGGTTCTTTCTTTATCTGTGTGAGCTGGGCCAGTAGGGCATGCACATCTTCTATAGGTTTGAACCTAGCTTTAAGGGTGTTGCAGTCAGTCACAGTTTGTATTTGTAGATGATAAAACTAGTCTGTAGTAGCACCTTACAATGTTTCCAAAAATAGCCTGACTGCTACGTCCTCATACTCCACACCTATTATGCCACAAGCTATGGTGAAGGCTACAATATGTTCATCAAGATGAACTCTCTCATCACCATAGAACTTGGAGAAATTCTTCCTAGAACTGTGAGGCAATTCATGTAGAGGTGGAGTTAAATTGAGTAGGCCAAAAGAGTTACCCTAAGGGCCTTAAACTGCCATGATTTGACTATTGAAGGGAGGGATAACAAATGTCTAAGGGGTATGTATTCGTAAAGCTATGCTAATAGTAGAAAAGGATGCTTTACCTGGTAATGGAGACCTAATTTTGGTAGGAGGAAAACTCTTGGTTCGTTGAAGGTGAGATGGTGAAGGGAAAAGATCAAAATCACTTTGGTGTACTAACTCGAATACAAGGTCAAAAATACCTTTAGATCTTCAACTTCGCATATACTATGGATTTTCTAGATTGTAAAGTAAAAATTGAAAAGAACTGACACTGCTTCAATTTGAAGCTTGAGGCTTCAAAATGTGCATTCATTCCCAAGCAGAGTTACCAAAAACTATGGGGTGAATATTTTATCACCAGCTAACTGATGGGAAAAATAGGTGTTTCAACCATAGCATAGGGATATTTATCAGCCAAAACATGTAGGTTTACCACATCAGGATGGGACAAATCTCTCCTCTCATCAAGGGGAGGTTCCCTATAACTATAAGGTGCTATATATACTATATGTATAAGTAAACAATAACACTCAGGGGTAGGACAACACCATCTATCTCTCTTTTTTTTAGAGATGATGTTCACAAATCAAAGGAGAAATTTGGGATGATTGGTGAAGGTACTTCTCTTCTTTCAGAAGTAATATTCATCTAATAGCTAGATTCCTTCCTAGATAGTAAATGTAATAGGGCGTAGTAACATAGCAGGATGAAGTGTAGCATATATTCTCCACCTCAACTACCAAAGAGTGAAATATGAAGGAAAATGGGGGCACAAAGTCATCCCAAGATCCTTTACATAGAAACAAACTAAAAATACACACACTAAAGACAATTATGGCAGCTCAAAGTCTTTCCATAGTTGGCTTCAAGACACTTCTAGGTTACTTCCACTAGTTCTGCTTATTTAATTAAATGGACAAGAATGCATTTAGGAAATAGACATAAGAACAATTTCCTTAACAACACAAGCTACTCCAGCACAAAGTTTTAAAAGTCACTTGCTTTCTCATTCAAATAATGAAATATGATTAACAATCTGAGCTCAAAGTCTCAGTAATGCGTTTTAATTTGGGTAGAGTTTTACTTCTGATAACAAAAAGATCTCCCTTGCATAGAATAAGAGATTATAATATATAGCACTCCAAGAAAGACTTGGGTGCTTTATTTCATGGAATGGCCCATGTTGCATTCAATGCCTTGAATGCATTTTTAGTTCTATGAAGGGGCCATGCTAAAATAGGGCATCAGCCTTAAATTTGGTGTATAGAATCATCTCGAATGTCTTCTCATCAACATGGGTCATCTAGTCCATTTCCAAATATGTACATGGCTGCCCACTCACTTTTATTCAAAGGGAGAAAAACAAGTTGTGCCTTTGACTGTTTGTGCACTTAGATGTCTACTTGGTGGACTATTCTGCCTATTAGAATAACTCCCCTATATATATTTCAATATCCCTTGTAGATTTTTGAGCTCTCAGGCTATCTTCTTACCTTCAGTAAGCTCTTTTGGCTCTTTCTTTAGCTATTCACTAAGTTTTGTCTTCAGGTTCCATGCCATATTTGGAAATAAATGGGAATTTCATTACCTTGAATTTAACATCCACAGGGGCATCATGGTCACTTAGTTGCTCTAACTAATTTGAACCTTAAACCTTTGAAGTGAATTAGTTCAATGGTCCAACAATTTCAATGGTTCATTTCAGCTCCTTGGTTCAATTGGCTCCTTGGTTTAATTAGCTTCTTAGTTCAATCAGCTCCTTGGTTCAATCGATTGAACCATCTCTTCGAACTTGTCTCTAAAATCTTCCACTTCCTTCCTTCACTTGAAGCTCCCTTTCAAATTTTGAAATTCCTTGAACCTTTGAACCTATGAACTTTTAACCATTTTGGTTCAAAGTTCAATGGTTCATTCTCTTTCTCAGAATCCTTTGGTCCTTCAAAGTTTCTGGATCCTTTTTTTTTGTTGAACTCATTGAACCTTTGAACTTTAAACCATTTTGGTTCAAGGTTCAATTGGTTCAACCTTTCTTTCTTAACTCTTCGAATCCTTTGTTCTTCTAAGTCTCTCAAACTTTACTAAACTCATTGAACTTTTGAACTTTGAACTCTTTTGGTTCAAGTTTCAATAGTTCAATGGTTCAATCTTTTATTCTTTGAAGTCTTCTTTTCTTTGAGTCCTCTGAAGTCATTGAACTTTCTAAAGCGATTGAAATTTGAACTTGCCAAAGTGCTTAACTCTTTAATTATACTATTGTCATTGAACCTTTAAACCTTTGGAGGTGGGATTTAATGGTTCAATGGTTCAATATTTTGTTTGAAGCCTATCGATAAGTCTTTTGATTTAACTTCAGTGTTGAACCAGCCTTGAAATGCCTAAGTGTTGGGAACTTGTTTCTTTGTGAGAGCTCACCTATTGAAGTTGTTCAACCTATTGAAATTGTGAGTCCTTTGACTGAAAATGCTTAAATAATTGAAGAACTTGAGCGCTTAGAACATTTTTTGAGAAGAGAAGAGAGAATTTTGGCTTGCAAGACTAAAATAGTTGATATTTTGCCTCTAAAAACAAGTGACAGATTTTGGGAACAACACAAGTTTTCCTTTTTACTATAACTTAGTAATTCTTAACATCTTAGAAACTGGGTCAAGACTCTATTGTATTTTTTAAACTTTATTATTCAAGCATTTGGTTGCAATATTATTCCAATTCATTAACTTGACTTTGGTAGACTAATCAAGACTTTTGTTAGATGTTCTAAGATAATACATTTGTGCTCTAAATTTTCCATCAAGTGAATATTGATTGAAATCAACAGACTTTGGAAATCCTTTTTCTATGTATGATTCATCTCCTAAAGGAGTTATATAGACATGACCTTCTTCATCTTGTTTTCTAGTTTTTCTTCAGAAGTTATTTCCATGTTAACTCTTTTGGATTCAATAAGTAAGTTATTATTTTTTTCATGTAGTTCTTGAATGGCTAAATCTCTTTTCACCATGTGAATACTAGACTGATTTGGATGACTTATAATTATTTGATAGTCAACATAAAAGTATGAATCTTTTAAGGATAATGGAATTTTTTGAGACACATATAGTGAGGATTGATTGAAGGCAATGGTTGCTTCAATTGTATATTCTGCATATGATCTTTGAAGTCATTGTGAGAGTCAAATCTAATGATAGATATTTTTGGTAAATCTTTTATAGATGTAGCAAAAGATAAGTATTTCTTGAGATTTTGGATAAAATATGTATCTACTATCCATTTTATATAAAACTTAAGATTTAACCAAAAAATTGAATCAGCAAGAATTATCTGACTTTTTTTGGTTACTCTACACACCACACTTTTGCCTTATACGGGAGTATGTTTAATAGAAGGATGAAGTGTATTGGTTAAGTGATACATGACCTGGTATTTAATAGAAAAAGTACAAGAGTTATGGATCATATATAATCCATAGGTTTGGATAAAACACTTCATAACTTTATTTAGATTTTATTCTTAATGGATAGCTACTGAATGATTTGGATAAATAGTTATAAATATTAGACCATCATGAAGATTAATTTGGACATCATTCTATAAATAAACACTAAAGGTGATATGTGTATTATCAAGTAAACATCCTAAAATACTGACATTTAGACCTCTCCTACATAAAAGAAAAACACCAATAGAAATGACACCAATATGAAAAAACTATATTTAAACTAAGATTTTAACTGATAGATAGTTTTATCATCAACTATTTGCAAGTAATATTTATAATCATCATTTTGTTTAACTTCAATAACATTTTCAAAAAAATTTATGGAAGTTTTAACAATAAGATGAAAAGGAGAAAGCTTGTCATAAACATCTATAGGCTTAAGAGTTAGGAGTTTCCAATCAAGGCTAGGATTTTCTTCATTAGATTCTATAGTTGCTTCATTTTCAAAAAAAAAATGAAGTAGTAGATATATCAAAAACAAAACATATAATCAATATACATAGTTATTCTACATATTATGTTATATATAGCTATATATTAATTATTCTACATATATTATTAAGTTATATAATTTACAACTATCTATAGCTAGAAAAGTAGTAAATCATAGTTCTAGCCTATCTACTATTCTTGAGATTCTAAATTCAATAAAGGATAAAGGCCAATCTTCTCAGCCACAACTAGAAATAGTTGTTCTAAGAAATATCCATTCATGACAAAATGTTCTAAAATTACAAAGAAAATCATTTACCAAAATACATACAAATCAGACTTAATGTAAACTATATAACTCAATATTATATGCAGAATTATATATATATATATATATATATATATATATATATATATATATATATATATATATATATGTCTTGTTGATTATGTTATGTCTATGAAAGCTTCTGATGATCCTGCTGATTATATTATTCCTAAGAATTGTCTGCAGTCATACTTTTTGTGCTTGGTGACTCTATTTATCATTTTAAGATAGTCCATCATGAAATGTAAATATATGATATGATGATTGGTTTAGATAATTTAGCAACTTTCTATACTATCACAATTCAGCCACATCTTACTGTTACTATAATCAATATCTAGTTATATAGACATAACATAATATATAAAGTTTTCAGATCAAAAGATAGAACATTCCATTCATATTGGTCAAAAAGAGTAACAAAAGTAGTTTTGTATCTGTCTTGTTCTGCCACTTGTATTTGTCATAATCCTAATTTTAGATCAAACTTACTGTAAATTTTACTTCCATTTATTCTATGTAAGATTTTATCTTTTAAAGGAATAGGATGTTGAACAGGTAAAACATACTTATTAAGAGGGACATAATTTATAACTAGTCTCTTCTCAACCCTTATCTTCTCTGATATTTTATTTACATAGAATGCTTCACATGCCCAATGGCTATTAAAATCCCTTATCAAACCCTATTTTTTCAATTATTTTATTTCTTGAAAACATTCTTCCCTAAGTGAAGGAGACATTCCTGAATGATGTGCTTTAAACTTAGGTTCTATTTCTTTACCATCTTTATCTTTAACCTATGAAAGGTTCTATTTATTTACCATCTTTATCATTATTTTAAAATGATAAATAGAGTCACCAAGTACAACAGGTATGACTACACACAATTCTTAGGCATAACATAATCAATAAGATCATCAGAAGCTTTCATATGCTAAAGATAAAGATGGTAAAAAAATAAAACCTAAGATAGTATTGATTATTCTACATATAGTGTTGATTCTAAATTAAATAAAGGATAAAGGTTAATCTTCTCAGCCACAACCAGAAATAGTTCTAGAAAATATTGATTATAGTCAGAATATCCATTCCTGACAAAATATTCTAAAAGTACAAAGAGAATCATTTATGAAGTCTAAATCAAAGAGTCTACCTGATCTAAAAAATATATCATGATAATATCTTCTAAGTAGGCATGGCTAATATAGAGCCTACTGATATAGAAAGCTACTTTGAGACAGGAGAGTCTTCAACATCTAAACCTCTATTAGATTCTTAAATAAAGACTCTAAATCTCTAATTTTTTCTGGAAATTCAATTGTGAACCACCAAAAAAAGGAAAAAAATGATTCATGTAATGCTAGCTTGGGATAGTGTACAGATTCATGGTCTTAAAAAAAATTCTTTTAGTATTAATCAATAGATTGCAAATGGGTTCATAAGAAACATCAAGGAATGGTGGGATGCTAGTGGTATAATGTTTCATGAAAGCATTTACACTCATTTGAAATCAATCTCTGCACTTTGCATTGCTTTACTTTCTAAATCTATTAGGACACTTTATAATGACAAAGAGACAGACAAAGCCATGTTTTTTAAAGCTCAATTGTGTGATATGACCAAGCTAGATGAATATATGTGTTATATAGAAAATCTATTTTATAATTATGGAGAAATATTTAATCTAGCATACAAGATTAGGTATATAAAATCATTTCTTGAATATTTTTCTACCAAGAATAAAGTTGTTATAGGTGAAAATCTTATCACCATGTCTTTTAGAAGAATAAACTAAAACAATAAAGTAGTTAATGAGAAGTTGTGTGTTGGAAGAGGCATAGAAAGAAACTGTGAAGTTTCAGAAACAAATAGGTACAAAATTTTGTAATTATTTAGATGATAATTTTGGTTGTATGGATGTGCATAGATACAAGTAGTATATAAAAAAGAAGAAATTACATTCTTGAAAATGTTCTTCTAGAAAACAGTTCACTTATAATAAGCCTTAGAAGCCTAGATATAAATTTAGTAAAAAGAAGTTTAGTCTAAAAAAGATATTAAAAAAAAAGAAACATGGCTATCAAAAGAAGCCTACTAAGAGTTTCATCTATTAAGGTGATCACTATGCTAATAAATGTCTTAATAGGAAAAAATAATCCAAAAAGATTAATTTTTTGAATAGTTATGGAATTAATAAAGATGAATATGTGCTAGTATCAGAAGAAGATGAACTTCAATATGAGTCAGATATTTTGTGGGAAGCATCTGATAATGCTGATAATTAAATAAATATGAATCTAGTTGAATCTAAATTAGAAGATGAATTATCTGATTATGATTTTGATATAAGATTTCAAATTCATATGATTTCTACTCCTTTTCTAGATGCCTTGAGTTTATCTCAACAAATATCTTTCCTTAAAGAAAGATATGATAAAACTCCTACCTATATGATCTCTGAAAGAATGTTTTTACAACAATAAATTGTAGCTATTGAGAAAAAACACTCTCTTCATTTAGGCCCAAAAAAAGGTAAAAAGATATTTTATCTAAAGAATTTCAGTCTAAAACCTAGAAAGTATCTCTGGTTGAAGTTTCTTATCAACCTGACACTTATGATAGAGCTACTTGGTGAAAGAAGCATATTTTTCAGCTTTAGCTCTTTCTCACTAAAGCTCAAACTGAATTACAAGATCTCTTGAAGGAAGAAGCTCTTGATGATGAATATGAACACCTCTTTGAAGAAGAACAACTCCAAGTCACTAATGAGATCAAATCTCATTTTGAAGGGAGAGATACCTCTCATAATAATTTAAATATCCATCAGATATCTGTATATAATACTAATAATCTAGTTTGTGAAATTCAAATCAAATTAGATGGTTTTAAACAATATAATTTGGATGTCTTACTTGATATTGGTGTTAATATTTCACTTGCTATATATCATTATATTCCTACTGATATATGAAAATCTGATTTCCATCAGTTAACTTTCAATACAAAAATAGTGGTATCAAAATTATCTACAATCATACCTGTTGTGCTTGGTGACTCTATTCATCATTTTAAGATAGTCCAGCATGAAATGCCAATGTATGATATGATGATTGGTTTAGATAATTTAGAAACTTTCTATCCTATCACAATTCAGCCACATGAAATAATTCTTGCACAAAAATATTCTTTGTATAAGAAATCCAGATATGAATGTATAATTCTATTAAAAGAAAAGACAAAGAAACTAGTTGACACCAGATGGATATATAAAAAATTAAATATTTATCATGCTAGTATTGATCTAATAATTGAAAAACTTAGAAAGGATTGTTGTTCTAAAAATCCTTTAGCATTAAAAAGTAGAAAACTACATGAATGTAGAATTGAATTGAACATGATAAAAGACAAATATAACAAAGAAACTGAACCAAAGTTTAAACCATATCATTCAGGAATGTCTCCTTCACTTACGGAAGAATGTTTTTAGGAAATAAAATAATTAGAAAAATAGGCGTTGATAAGGGATTCCAATAGCCCTTGGGCATGTGAAGCATTCTATGTAAATAAAAGATCATAACAGATAAGGGGTAAGAAGAGACTAGTTATAAATTATGTCCCTCTTAATAAGTATGTTTTAATTGTTCAGCATCCTATTCCTTCAAAAGATGAAATCTTACAAAGAATAAATGGAATTAAAATTTATAGTAAATTTGATCTAAAATCAAGATTGTAGCAGATACAAGTGGTAGAACAAGATAGTTAAAAAACTACTTTAGTTGCTCCTTTTAGCCAATAAAAATTGAATGTTCTACCTTTTAGTCTAAAAGCTACTCTTAGTATATTTCAAGAAATGATGAACAAAATTTCCTCAGCATACTCTAATTTTATTATTGTCAATATAGATGATATATTAGTTTTTTTAAGATCGCCTAAAGAACATCTCAATCATCTAGAGAAATTCTATCAAATTATGTATGACAATGTTTTTGCTCTATCTGAGAAGAAAATGTTAGTTTTTAAAGATGAAATTGTGTTTCTAGGGGTTACTATAAAATCAGGGGAAGTTGTAGTACAAGAACATGTTTTAAAGAATATCAACAAATTTCTTGATGAACTGAAACATAAAAAAATGTTACAGAGATTTCTTAGCTATGTAAACTCTGTTGCTAGATATTATTATAACATTGCATAGGATATAATTCTTTTGAATAAAAGGTTATCAAAGAATCCTCTAGCATGGTCTGATGAGATGAAAATTTTTATTCAAAGAATAAAGTAGAATTGTCAGAATTTACCACTTCTAGTTCTACCTGGTAATGGTCTAAAGATCATTGAGACAAACACATTAGATTTATATTGGGATGCTATTATTAAAAAAAGAATATCAGATGGTTTAGATAATCCTTGCAGATTTGCTTCTAGAAATTTTAAACATGTTCAAAAAAACTATCACTCTACTCAAAGAAATTCTTACTGTTATTAAAGCTATTCAAGATTTCATGTTTTTTGTTAGATCAAAAAAAAATCTTATTAGATCTAATTTAAATAAATTTATGAGTATTATTCATTCTACTAATAATCTAAAGAAAGGATCTGTGAGCAGGTTAACTAGATGGGCAACTTTTCTATGAAATTTTGATTTCTCTATTGAGCATATTTTGAGGAAAAAGAATTGTCTTGCTGATTTTATATCTAGATACTTCGATTCATATAATTTAGAAAAATTAGTCATGGTAGTAATAGTTATAAAAGTGTGTGAAGAGTTCCATCAGCATATATAGAGATCCACTCCATCTATTGAAAATTAGTTAACTCATGAGATAAATGGTCTCATCAAAAAAATCTCATGAAGCCTTTGCTAAACTTAATAACACTCATTTGGTATAGATATCACAATTTCAAAAATTTGATGGTAAAAGATGGTGTTCTACTATAATATTATACCATGAAGCTTAAAATCTAAGAATTAATGGTATAAATAATCCCTTCAAAATTTCATTTGTAGGCATGGTTTTAAATTCTTAATTCAATGGTCTACTTTCTGGCCAAGATTTAACCCTGCTACTAAATTTTTTTGATCATCTGTTGAAATTTTAGATTATCTATTTGAATTTTTGGATTATGTTATGCCTATAAAAGCTTTTGATGATCATACTATTTGTATCCCACCTAATTTAGTAAGAAATATATTTATTTCCTGAAGGATACATTTAAAAATTAAGTTTGACATATTCTTAGTTCAATATTTCCAAGCTAACCTACATGCTAGCCTAGCTCCTACTTAACCATTAGCTGCTCTTTGCAAAAGGTTTACAATAAGTCATCAGGATATTTTTCCTCCTACACCTGGTAGTCAGATGTTAAATATTTCTTCAGCATGATACATGGATCACACTGACTTAGATTTTGATGATGACAACCGCTATTTTCCCTAAGGAGAATATAAATTCAATGATGATGACTGATTTAATCTAAAGACTAGTTATGGGGTCTATCTATAGCTGTGAATGTGGGAACATTAACTCTCTTTTAGTCTTATGGACCTCACGACTTATAAAATGTAGTATTCTATCAGTCGTGTCACTAGATTTTTTTTTATCTTTTCTTGTTAGATGGTGCGTAGTGAGCCCATAACCCACTTACTTTTGGAATCTTACCTTGTGTCCATCAATTTAGCATCTTCGTCTCAACCACCAATTTTCTCATTTCAACTTATAAATATGGAGAGTTATTCGTGTCACAAACATCAAATGCCTAGAGTCGAGTCTAGAGTGATAAGTCTAGAGTTGTGTCTTAGTGAGTCAAGAATAAGTGTATGCTCTTTGCTTGCCCTTCTATAAGAACCTATAAATCAAAAACTTTTACTAAGTTTGTTATTTCCTTAGTCTATTTTGAAAGATTTGTAAACTCTCTATGTCTTAAGAAATACAATGATCCTATAGTTTTTGTTCTTATACTACAACTTCCCCTAATTTTATAATAACCCCTAAAAACTCAATTTAATCTTTAAAAACTGACATTTTATTCTTAGATAAAACCAAACCATTATCATACAAAATTTGATAGAATTGCTTCAGATGATTAAGATATTCTTTAGGTGATCTTGAAAAAACTAATATATCATCTATATAGATAATGATAAAATTAGAGTATGCTGAGAAAATTTTGTTCATCATTTCTTGAAATATACTAGGAGTAGTTTTCAGACCAAAAGGTATAACATTCCATTCATATTGGCCAAAAGGAGTAACAAAAGTAGTTTTGTACCTATTTTATTCTACCACTTGTATCTGCCAAAATCTTGATTTCAGATCAAATTTATTGTAAACTTTAATTAATTCTTTATAATATTTCATCTTTTGAAGGAATAGGATGTTGAACAGGTAAAACATACTTATTAAGATGGATATAATTAATAGCTAGTCTCTTCTTACCCCTTATCTGTTCTGATCTTTTATTTATATATAATGCTTCACATGCCCAAGGGCTATTGGAATGGCTTATAAAACCCTATTTTTTCAATTATTTTATTTTCTAAAAACATTCTTCCCTAAGTGAAGGAGATATTCCTAAATGATGTGCTTTAAGCTTAGGTTCTATCTCTTTACCATCTTCAATTCAATTCTACATTTATGTAGTTTTTTACTTCTGAATGCTAAAGGATTTTTAGAACAACAATCCTTTCTAAGATTTTCAATTATTAGATCAATACTAGCATGATAAAGATTTACTTTCTGCTATATCTATCTAGTGTCCACTGATTTCTTTGGTTTTTATTTTAATAGAATTATACACTCGTATTTGGATTTCTTTTATAAAGAATATTTTTGTGTAAGAATTATTTTATGTGGCTGAATTGTGATAGGATAGAAAGTTATCAAATTATTTGAACTAATCATCATATCATATATTGGAATTTCATGTTGAGCTATCTTAAAATGATAAATAGAGTCACAAAGCACAATAGGTATGATTGCAGACAATTTTGAAATCATTGCTTTTGTATTGAAAATTAATTGATATAAATTAGCTTTTTACATATTAGCAGGAATATAATGATATCTAGCAAGTAAAATATTAACACCAAAATCAAGCAAGACATCCAAACTATATAGTTTAAAACCATTCCATTTGAATTAAATTTCACAAACTAGATTAATAGTATTGTCTACAGATATCTGATGGATATTTGAATTATTATGAGAGGTATCCCCCCCTTCAAAATGAGATTCAATCTCATTAGTGATTTGGAGTAGCTCTTATTCAAAGAGGTGTTCATGTTCATTAGTAAGAGATTCTTCCTTCAAGAGATCTTATAATTTAGTCTGAGATTTAGAGAGAAAGAGATGAAGCTAAAAAATATGCTTTTTTTGCCAAGTAGCTCTATCATAAGTGTCAAGTTGATAAGCAACTTCAACCAGAGATGCTTTCTAGTTTTTAGATTGAAAATCTTTGGATAAAATATCCTTTCATTTTTTTTTGGGATAAATGAAGATATTATTTTTACTCAACAAATATAATTTGTTATTGTTAAAACATTCTTTTAGAGATCATATAGGTAGGAGTTTTGTCATATCTTTCTTTAAGGAAATATATCTATTGAGATAAAATCAAGGCATCTAGAAAAGGAGTATAACTCATATGAATTTGAAATCTTATATCAAAATCATAATCAGATAATTCATCTTATGATTTAGATTCAATTAGATTCATATTTATTCAATTATCAGCATTATCAGATGCTTCCCACAAAATATCTGATTCATATTGAAGCTCATCTTCTTTTGATACTAGTACATATTCATCTTCATTAATTCTATAACTATTTAAAAAAATAATATTTTTGGATTATTTTCTCATATTAAGACCTTTATTAGCATAGTGATCACCTTGAAAGATGAAACACTTAGCATGCTTCTTTCAATAATCGTGTTTCTTTTTTCTAAATATCCTTTTTGGATCAAAATTGTTTTTACTAAATTTATATCTAGGTTTTCAAGGCTTACCATAAGTGAACTCTTTTCTAGAAGAATATTTACAAGAATGCGATTTGTTTTTTCTTTTTTACTAATTATATCTATGCATATTCATATAACCAAAATTATCATCTAGAGAATTATAGAATTTTGCACCTATCTATTTATGAAACTTCATAGTTTCTTTCTTTGCCTTTTTTTCTAAAAATAGCTTCTCATTAACTTATTTAATGTTTTGGTTTATTCTTCCAAAGGACATGGTTGGAATATTTTCACCCATAATAGCTATATACTTGATAGCAAAATATTCAAGAAATGATTCTATATATCTAATCTTGTATGCTAGATTAAAGATTTATTCAGAATTATAGAATAGATTTTCTATATAGCACATATATTCATCTAGCCTAGTCATATCACATAATTGAGATTTAATAAACTTGTATTTGTTTACCTCTTTGTCATTATCAAGTGTCCCAATAAATTTAAAAAGTAAAGCATTGCAAAGTATAGAGATCAGCTATGGATAAGTGTAAATTCTGTCATGAAACATTGTACCACTAGCATCCCACCATTCCTTGATGTTTTCTATGAAATCATTTGCAATCTGTTGGCTAACACTGAAAAGATCTTTTTTAATACCATGAATTTATACACTAGCCCAAGCTAGCATTACATGAATCATTTCTTTTCTTTTTTCTAGTGGTTCATAATTGAATTTCTAAAATAAAAGTTAAATATTTAGAATCCTTATTTAAGAATCTAATGGAGGTTTAGATGTTGAAGACTCTCTTATCTCAAAGTAGCTTTCTATTTTAGTAGAATCTATCTTAGCCATGCCTACTTGAAATATCTAATCAAGATATTTTTTGGATCAGGTAGACTCTTTGATTTAGACTTCATAAATGATTCTCTTTATAATTTTAGAATATATTGCCAGGAATGGATATTTTGACTATAATCAATATTTTTTGGAACAACTATTTCTAATTGTGGCTGAGAAGATTGGTCTTTATCCTTTATTGAATTTACAATCTTAAAAATAGCAGATAGGCTAGAACTATGATTTACTGCTTCTCTAGCTATACTATCAGAAGCTGAAGATAGAGATATGATTTCTTGGTATGCTTCTTTCTATTTTGTCTCTAGAGTAGACATTTTGATTTTTTGAATTTGTTTTAAGAGAAACTACACTAGACTGAATCTGATCTTGACTCTTACTGATAAATTTTTCATCAGTAATCAAATTTTCTATCTTAGCTTCAACAAATTGTTGTTGTAGTCTAATGCTACTAAACACATTATCTATTTTCTGAACAAGTTGACTATGTTGAGTAGTAGAATTATCATTCAAAACACTGATTGCTCTAGCAAGTTCTCCTTTTTCATATAACTTAATACTTTTTAAATATTAGAAACTTGGTCAAGACTTTGTTGTATTTTTGAAACTTTATTATTCAAGCATTTGGTTACAAGATTATTCTAATTTATTAACTTGACTTCAATAGACTAATCAAGATTTTTTTTGGATGTTCTAAGATAATATATTTATCCTCTAAATTTCCTATTAGGTGAATATTGATTGAAATCAGTAAACTTTGGGAATCCTTTATCTGTGTATGATTCCTCTCCTAAAGGAGTTTTACATACATGACATTCTTCATCTTCATTTTTAGTCTTTTCTTCAAAAGTTCCTTCTAATTAACTCTTTTATCTTTAGCAAGTAACTTCTTATTTTTCTCAAGTAGTTTTTGAATGGCTAAATATCTTTTAACCATGTGAATACTAGACTGATTTGGATGACTTATAATTTTTTGACAATCAACATAGAAGTATGAATCTATTTGAGGATCATGAACTTTCTTGAGATGAAGACAATGAAGATTAATTGAAGCCAATGGATGCTACAATTATATATTTTGCATATGATCTTTCAATTCATTGTGAAAGTCAAATATAATGATAGATTTGTTTGGAAAATCTTTTATAGATGTAGTAAAAGATAAGGATTTCCTAAGCTTTTAGATAAAGTCTATGTCTAATATCTATTTTTTGATAAATTTAAGATCTAACCAAGAAATTGATTCAGCAAAAATTATCTGACTATTTTCAATTTCTCTATAGATCACACTTTTTCCTTGTGTGGGAGTATGCTTGATAGTAGGATAAAGGGTATTGGTTAAATGATACATGTCTTGGTATTTAATAGCAAGAAGATAAGAGCTAAGGATCATATCTAATCCATGGATTTAGAGAAAAAGCTTCATGACTTTATTTAGATTTTCTTCTTGATGGATAGCTACTAGATAATTTGGATAAACAGTTGTAAAGATCAAACCATCATGAAGGCCAATTTAGATAGCATTCTATAAATAAGCACTAAAGGTGTTATGTATATTATCGAGTAAACATTCTAAAATATTGACATTCAAACGTCTCTTGAATAAAGGAAAAACACCAATAGAAATGACACTAATATGCAAAAACTTATATTTAATTAGAGATTTTAATTGATGGATAGTTTTATCAACTATTTTCAAGTGATATTTATAATCATCATTTTGTTTAACTTGAATAACATTTTTATTAAATTTTATGGAAGTTTTATCAATTAGATGAAAAGGAGAAAGATTGTCATAAACATTTGTAGGCTTAAGAGTTGGGAGTTTCCATTCAGGGCTAGGATTTTCTTCATCAAATTTTATAGTTTCTTCATTTGTAGAAAAGAATAAACCAGTAGATATATTAGAAAGAGTACAAACATCAAATATACTTGTAATATCTAAAGTTATCTGATTTGGTGCATCGATAGTCTTCATATCATTGGTACTATACAGATCCACTATCACACCTTCCTCATGTCTTTACGGTATCATTCCATTCCGTATTGTCCAAATATAATATGGAGATAGAAGACCAGAATAACAACATGATAGATACAGATAACAAGAGATGAAAGTATAATTTTATTAATATATCAAAGAGATATTACAAAAGCAACACATTTTTAAAGGGCTTGGATATGGATCATGACACATGGATCATGGCTCTAGCTGAGAATATAATGCCATTTTTTAAAGATGAAATTGAGTTTTTAGGGGTTACTATAAAATCAGGGGAGTTGCAGTACAAGAACATGTTTTAAAGAATATCAAAAAAATTCTTGATGAGCTGAAAGATAAAAAATTATTACAAAGATTTCTTGGTTGTGTAAAATATGTAACTGGATATTATTATACATTACATAGGATAGAATTATTCTAAATAAAAGGTTATCGAAGAATCCTCCATCATGGTCTGATGAGATGACAAACGTTGTTTAAAGGATAAAGTAGAATTGTTAGAATTTATGACCTCTAGTTCTACCTAGTAATGGTCTAAAGATCATTGAGATAGATGGATTAGATATATATTGGGGTGATATTATTAAATAAATATTATCATATGGTTCAGAGAAGCCTTGTAGATTTTCTTTTGAAAATTTTAAATAGGCTCAAAAAAACTATCACTCTACTCAAAGACATTTTTGTTGCTATTAAAACTATTCATGTTTTCATGTTTTTTGTTAGATTAGAGAAATTTCTTGTTATATATGATTAAAATAGCTTTATGAGTATTCTTAATTATACTGATAATCTAAATAAAGGATATGTGAGTAGGTTAATTAGGTGGGTAACTTTTTTTGTTAAATTTTGATTTCTCTGTTGAGCATATTTTATGAAAAAAGAATTGTCTTTTTGATTTTATTTCTAGAGAATTAAATTTAAATAATTCAAAGAAATTATTCATGGTAGTAATAGTTACATAAGTGTGTGAAGAGTTTCATAAATGATCTCACCAAAAAATCTTATGAAGCCTCTACTGAATTTAATAACACTCATTTGGCATGGGCATCACAGTTTTAAGAACATGATGGTAAAATATGGTGTTTTGCTATAATGTTATACCATGAAGCTAATAATCCAAGGAATAATATCATGAATAATCTCTTCAATAATTTTATTTATAGGCATGGTTTTGAATTCTTAATTTAATGATCTACTTTCTGGCCAAGCTTTAACCTTGTTACTAAAAATTTGTGGTCACGTGCTAAAATACTAGAATATCTATTTGAATTCTTGGATTATGTTATGCCTATGAAAGGTTCTAATGATATTTCTATTCTCATCCCTCCTAATCAAGTAAATAATATATTTATTTCCTTAAGGATACATTTTAGAATTAAGTTTGAAATATTCTCAATTTAGAATTTCCAAGCTAACCTATATGATGGCTTAGCTCCTACTCAACCGTTAGCTTCTCTTTGAAAAAGGTTTACAGTAAGTCATCAAGTTGTTTTTCCTCATACACTTGGAAGTTGAATGTTAAGGGTTCCTTTATATTTATATAGAGATCACATAAACTTAGATTTTGATGATGACAACCACTATTCTCCCTAAAGAGAATATGAATTCAATGATGATGACTGATTTAATCTAAAGACTAGTTATGGGGTCTATCTATAGCCATGAATGTGGTCATTTTAACCCTATTTTAATATTGTAGACCTCACCACTTACAAAAGGTAGCATTCTATCAGTCATGTCGGTAGATTCTTTGTTTGTCTTTTCTTGTTAGGTGGTGCATAGTGGGCCCATAACCTACCTACTTTTGGCATCTTACCTTATGTTCATCGATTCAACATCTTTGTCTTGATCATCGATCTTCTCATTTAATCTTATAAATATGTGGATTCATTCATGTCATTAATATCGAATGCCTAGAGTCGAGTCTAGAGTGGTCAGTCTAGAGTTGTGTCTTAGCAAGTCAGGAATAAGCATATGCTCTTCACTTACCCTTCTATGGGAACCTATGAATCATAAATTTTTCCAAGTTTTTTATTTTCTTAGTCTGAGACTATAAAAAAATTATAATTCATCCAAATTAGTCTAGTATTCACATGGTTAAAAGAGATTTAGCCAATAAAGAACTACTTGAGAAAAATAAAAAGTTACTTGTTGAAGCTAAAAGAGTTAATATGGAAGGAACTTCTGAAGAAAAGACTAAAAATGAAGATGAATAAGGTCATGTATGGAAAACTCCTTTAGGAGATGAATCATTACTTAGAGTGTTTATTATTTTAGCATATTAGTATTACTTAAGACTAAGGACATCATTCAGGAAATAAGTATAATGTTAAAAACCATTAGGTACATATCAGTAGATTCATAATGTTTCACATGGCCAAGGGCTATTGGAATCCCTTATCAAACCCTTTTTATTTAATTGATTTATTTCTTAAAAACATTCTTCCCTAAGTGAAGGAGACATTCTTAAATGATGTACTTTAATGGAGAATATACAATTATAATAACCATTGCCTTCAATCAATCCTCATTGTCTACATCTCAAAAAAGTCCATAATCCTCAAATAGATTCATACTTCTATATTGAATGTCAAAAAATTATAATTCATCCAAATAAGTCTAGTATTCACATGGTTAGAATAGATTTAGCCATTCAAGAACTACTTGGGAAAAATAAGAAGTTACTTGCTAAATCCAAAAGAGTTAATATGGAAGGAACTTCTGAAGAAAAGACTAAAAAGGAAGATGAATAATGTCATTTATGGAAAAATACTTTAGGAGATGAATCATGTACAGAGAAAGGATTTCCAAAGTCTATTGATTTCAAATATTCACTTGATGGAAAATTTAGAGCACAAATGTATTATCGTAGGAAGTTTGACAAAAGTCTTGATCAGTCTACCAAAGTTAAGTTAATAAATTGCAATAATCTTGCAACCAAATTCTTGAATAATAAAGTTTTAGAAATATAGTAGAGTCTTGACCAAGTTTCTAATATTTAGAAAAGTATTGAGTTATATCAAAAAGGAGAACTTGCTAGAGCAATCAGTGTTTTGAATGATAATGTTACTACTCAACTTAGTTACCTTATTTAGAAAATAGATAATGAGTCTAATAACATTAGACTACAACAATAATTTACTAAAGCCAAGATAGAAAATTTGATTACTAACAAAAAGGTTATCAGTAAGAGTCAAGATCAACTTTAGTCTAGTGTAGTTTCTCTTGAAACAGATTTAAAAAATCAAATGTCTACTCTAGAGACAAAACAATAAGAAGCATACTAAGAAATTAGATAGCTATCTTCAACTTTTGATAGTATAGCTAGAGAAATAGTAAATCATAGTTCTATCCTATCTTCTATTCCTGAGATTCTAAATTCAATAAAGGATAAAGGTTAATCTTCTTGGTCACAACCAAAAATAGTTGTTCTAGAAAATATTGATTATAGTTAGAATATCCATTCTTAGGAGAGTGTTTAAAATTATAAATAATATATATATATATATATATATATATATATATATATATATATATATATATATATATATATATATATATATATATATATATATATATATATATATGTATGTATATATATATATAGATACATATATATATATGTATGTATGTATGTGCATACATATATATTAAAAGTAAAGATTCTATAATAGGTGCTCAGACAACTACTATTACCCTTATACTTATGTTTAAACCTATGGTAACTATTAGAGTTGGAGCCAAGATCACTGGATCATGCAAATGCATAATTTCATGATAGATGCAAGTTAAGCAAGCACATAACACATAATAGATGTAAGTATATGAAATATCCAATATGAGAATATTGTAAAAGGATGAGAAAAAATAATGAAATAATCCATATCATCTTGGACTCCATTTAATAACTCACTAATACAAGATGTACAAATATGATATTCAGGTAAGTAGCCCCTCCATAAAAAACCTTAAAGGGCCTAGAATAGGCATGTAACTCTTATGAAAGAATAAAATATACTATCCAATGATGATGAGAAATATTAAATCCTTATGTGTATTTAGACCTAATAAATATTATCCCACAAGTGTAGGAAAACTCCATGCGTGCAAAATAAACCTAATAAACTAAAAAAAGGAAAATAATATCATACTCTAACATCCCCCATAAGATAGCTTAGGTGGGTAAAAATAAATGGGTCTTGACAAAAAGGCCTAATGAGGTATCCATATACAAATAAACTCTCATAAAGTAGATAAAAAGAGAAAAAATATAGAAAAAACTCCCCCTAATAGATAAAATAAATAGTGCATGCTCTAAGGATGTTGGGCATAGTAAAAAATGGATCTTCAAGTTAGATAAATAGAGCATATAAAGATAACAACTAAGAAGTCTCCATAGAAGATGTTTAAACTTCCTATAGTATAACTCATAAAATGATGAATGCCATTGATGAGATCCTCTACCTGAATATTGAAGAAGCTCTATCCATATCAAACAATGTTTCTTCCTTTTGCCAAAGGAAGAACATGAGGTGTGTACTAAAATTCTAGCAATTCTATAAAGGAAGATGAAGGAAATGAAACAAATATATCTCAAAGTGGTCCAAAAGTAAGGTGTGGCATAGGTTGTGCAAGATTATTCACAATAAATAGATGTAATGCCACTATAGTGAACCTATTAGATTAAGGATATGGAACATTCACTAAAAGAATGCCCATTTGAAGAGAAGAGCTTAGCTCAACAACTACCAAAATTGAAGAAGATACTATAGATGAAGAAAACAAATATTTAGTATGAATATCCATAAGAACATATGAATAATCAAATCTCTCAATGGGTGTAATCACACTAGAAATAGTATACTCCTCTAAATTATAACACTTTCAAGGCTCTAAAAGAGAAACATCCTAAATAGGGATGGAAGTAGAATCCACACTAGGATAAATGAGGTCATGTAGAATCTCATTTTATAGTGGTGGCTTGATAAAAGGAAGATCATACTCCACTATTAATATGTCATCACAAAAAATAAGAGTAGGAGGGAGTACAATAGTATCTAAATAGATAATAAGAAGAGGAGGATGAGGAGTGATATATATCTCAATAGTATCTTTAGAAAGAGATTATAGAATGCTCTAAATATTGTAGGGACATGTTGTATGTTCCACATGGCAATGAAGATCCATGGAAACATGTAAAAATAAGGTACCAATAATATTGACACGAGTGTTAGCCCACTTATTATACTAAATTAAGTTAGTAGGGGTATAAATCTATCCATATAGGAATGGAGTATGGTTCTTGCTTGTGATCAAGTATTCCATATAAGTTTGCCGAGAAGCATAGTTGGTATTTCCAAGAAGAATCACAAGTGTAGAATCATCTCTCCACATTAGTTGACATATCTCAAGTGGATTCGACATGATTGAGAGAAGACACCAAATAAATGCAATAATACAAAACACTACACAAGTGACAATGCACACTTGATGTATTAATGTTAGGCTCTACTAATAATGCATCCAAGAATGTGAGAGTGATTTATATAAATGACACCAAAATGGCACACAAGTCACAAAAATTGGGTGTGCACATAAGAGAGAAAGTAGATCCATTATAAACCCCTCCAAGATAATCAACCATGACCCAACCAAAGTTTTCAAGTATAATGCACACTCAATGTGAGGACGTCAGACTAAAGTGACAATGTACCTAGATAGGTAAGATAAAATAGTGCATAAATGTCAATGTAGGTCTTAATAAATGGATGTCAAACATAACTAAAAATGAATCCAAATGTGAGAAATTAATGTAGTTGACACCATAAGTGAAAATTAAAACTAGAAAAATTGGAGGATGTCAATATCTACTGATAATGTATCTATGTATAAATATTAACAAAACATATAAAATGTTATTGTGAGGGAATCTAACCTATTATTAGATCAAATCTCACACTCTAGTGGAAGAAAATACATTAGAAGTACTAAACAAAGGGCTATGATGTGGGGGTTTTGGGGTAGCATCCTCAAACAAGGTCAAGGAGTAGGACCCCTTATGGGATCCTAGGGTAGATCCCTAGGTGCACTCCCTATTATGATAGGGCAGGGTTGATGGGAAGTACCCCAATGCTAAACACAACTTATAGTTTTTATGGCACTTAGAATTTCCCAAAACTCACTTATTTTGTCAACAAAAATGGTCCCTTAGAATGGATCTCCAATCAACCCCCCTAGATTTTGGGTCTTTATAAATTAGTGCATTTACAAATAAAAATCATACCATCATATTAGGAACCAAAAAAATTAAATTTTAAATAAGACAATACTCAGTTTTGAGTTACTAATCAAAATTTATTACAATATCAATTTCCCATCATTAGTGATCTATTTATATTAGAATTGCACAAAAATTAAATGCTCTAAAGGTTAAGCCACATAGATAGCCTTGTAACCAAGAATTAGAATCACAATCAAATCATGGACCTCTTTTAAAGCAACATTAGGTCTTAACCAAATTATTTATGCACCCACATGTGCATCTCAATATGAAAAAATTCTTTTCAGAGCATAACAACCATTTTAAAAAAAAGCAATTAATAAAATAAATTTTTAAGTTTTTATTTTTTAGGGCATTAATTTTTAATTGATTATGGACTTATGTTTTTGTAAGAGAATAGAAACAAAGAGGCACCACCATGGAAAGGAAATCTAGGTTGCCCAAAACTTGTCACCATTATCCAAGATTAGGTTTGTATATCAATGTAGGTTTGAAAATAGCTTGATGCCTAAGGATATTTTCCACCATTTAGAGAGAAGAAGCTTACGCTATTATATATGCTAATAGAATATTTGAGGTTGTAGATAGGGATGATTAGGCCATGTAGGTCTGATCATGGATAAGAGAACCAAGGGTGAACACCTTTAGGTATTTTGAGGATTTAATAAGGTAAAAACAAGCCATTGAAAGGCCATGAACCTGCTATGACTACTTAGATAACCTATAGCAGGGCGTATAGTTTCCTATGTAATGCATAACCCACTCCTTAGTGCTTACTTATATGCATACTACCACTATATGGAGTCTTGGTTAATTATAAGGTAGCCATTACATATATGGGTGTATGCATTATGGAGAAGCCATGGACATAGAGGATCCAACAATTTCTAGAAGTATAACTTTACTCCCATGTAATAAGTATCTTTACCACCAATGAAATAGTGACTAACCTTTGAACCCTGTAAACATGATACAATGGGCCAAAAAAATGTCGTATGGTAGGCTAAACAAAAAATATATATATGAAAATGCATATACTATTTGATATAGGCCAAATGAAACCAAACATGCAAATTCCAATATACCATCCAAGAAAATAAGACTATAAAGAAAACCTCAAGCAATGGAATATGGAAAACAAGTCCTTTATTTTGTAATAGAAGCTCAATTTTTAGAGTATTACTAAAAACAAATAAAAACTAGATAAGTGAATACTAGTGTGGATCTGATACCATATTAAAGTTGTATCTAAGATCACCAAATCATGTAAATGCATAGGTTTGTGATATATATGAGTCAAGAAGGTACATAACACAGAATAATTTCAAGTCGATGAAATCCCCAATATGAGAATATTACATAAGGATGACAACAAATAATGAAATACTCCATATCATCTTAGACTCCATTTAATAACTCACTAATAAAAGATGTAAAAATAAGATATTAATTTAATTAACTCCTCCATGAATAGCCACAAAGTGCCTAGAATAGGCATGCAACTCCTATGATAAAATAACATCCACTAACCAATGATGATGGGAAAGAGTAATTCCCTAGGTGTAAGTACACATAAGAAATCTAATCCCACAAGTGTAGTAAAACTTCATGTTTATATAATAAACCTAATAAACTAATAAAAGGAAAATAATATCCTAGATTAATAGTTACACATGTGATACCCACTCAAAGTGTGGAGGAAACACAAGCTTTTCCTCAGATTTTTATGCCTATCCCTACACAACATAATAATTTACCTCTTAGGATGGATATTCATGTGACATCATCCATTGCTACATAATGTTTCATGTTTGATGATCAATCCCTTATAAAATTTATCCTTGATCTTAAACCTAAAGTTTTACAACTAGAATTAGGTTCCTCTAGAGCAGGTTATTCCATACATTATGAAGCATTAATACATAATATGTTGGACCCAAATATTTCATATTCTCCCTTATCTAAATTAATTTTGGCATCTAAGATTACATTATATGATGGAAAAGGTGATCCATAACAACACTTTAGATCATTTAATGCAACATGTTTGTATTATGCATCCAATGTATATTGTTGACTAGATATTTGTCATGGAGTTTTGAGTATGTTTTTTTTATTCTTTTATGACCTCCCCTTCCATTAAACACATGCATTAATCCTATAGCTAATCAGCTGAAATTTTCAATCAACATTAGTGAAAATATATCATATTCTCAAATTTCAAACTTAATAAAAGACCCAATGAACCCATTAGTGATTATGTGCTTCATTATAAGACCATGCACTATAAGATGAAAAATGTTATGGTTGATAATGAGTCATAAGACATAATAAAGAAAAGATTGTCTACTCTACTACATGAGTCCATTATCTTCAATAAATTATAATAATTTTATGACTTGTTACATATGATCATCAACCATGAAGGTAATCTCTTTGCTATAAACAAAATAAAGTACGAGGAAAAAGTTAGAGTTAATGTAGTGTTACACCTACTAGTTGATTTGTCCTATCTGCTCCATAAATTAGGATATTCACATAATTATCTAAATCTCCTTGTAAGATATTACATAAGTTAATTAAGTGTAATTTCATATGTATCCATCCTTAAAAATAGGTTTATATGATTAGGGTACCTTATAAGGGATTTAACATCAATGCATAGTGTGATTATCATAGATATGCAAGACACTCTATAAACAAATGTTTTAAGTTATGACATAAGATACAATATCTAATCGATGAAAAATTTATTTAGCTTAGTGATATGATAACATATATGATTGATTCAAGGGTAAAACTTAATGGGAATGTGAATCTTTACAAAAATAACCTATTTCCTTTTGAAATAATAAAGAAAAATAAACCAAGACTAATGTTGAGGTGCATATGAATTTTAATGAAGAGAAACATCATACTAATTGTTTTATTGATACATTTAAGGACAGATAGGTACATATACATACTATCACATTCAATTAATATGATATTATTGATGATTATTACATTGATGTGCCATTGTTTATGCATGCCTAAAGTGACTCTCAATTTATACATAGTGTCATGGTGGATAATGAATCATGTGAAGACATTTACACTACGTCACTACTTTCTAGTCTTGGATACACATATGAGTATTTTATTAGTATAGAAAAATTATAATGAATGAATTTAATAGGAAGTGATAAAACCCTCTTTGAAGTAGTGTTATACCACTTATGATAAGACTTATAGTATTTACTACTTTGTTTTTAGTTATACCAAATAGAAAGACATTCAAAATATTATTAGGTCATCCATAGATACATAAGATAAATGAAATATTATCTTTAGTACAATAATGTGTGAACTATATATAACATATGAGTGGTTACAGTTAATAGTATACTAGATAAGTATCCTCTTCAATTAAAAACCTTTCCTCAAAAACCTACTCCACAAACCATTATACAACATGTATAGCTTCATTCTACACAATAAATTTAACAAAAGGTAGTTGATCTTCATTGAAGACTATTACTTTAAAGTACACTACATTATAGTGTATTCAGGTTATATAATAGACATTACATAATTGGTCACATTTTAAGTTAGTTCTATAGGCTGATCTATGTGTTTCACAACAAAAATCATCTAATGCTCATCAATTACAAAATAGTTCATAGGATATTATGGTTTCCATATCTACATTAGGAACACAAGGCCATATAAGCTATGATGACCATGATGGAAATGCTACATCATGATACCACTTCTCAATTTCATATACATATACATGTGTTTCTATTCACCCATAGTGGGTAAAATTTTCCATTATTGATCCAATACCTACTTGTGACCATACCATTAATGGGATCATTAGTTAGCATGAACATAACTCAAATTTTTTTTAAAAAAAAAGAGATATATAAGTACAAAAAGTATATATAAAAATTAGGGCCCATGAATGACATGTTTTGTTATTATACATGATGCACTTATGTTGTTTAGCATATATATGGTATATTACATGTAAATATGCATACATTTCAAAATATAAATAAGTGGGACATAGGACATACATGTTACTATGAGATATACTAATTACACATGACCTACTATTGTATATTCTATTTAGAGTTCTACATGATATGGATAAAATACTTTACTCTCTATGATGATGACATGGATTGAGTGTTTAGACCAACATTGAATGCTATATGAATGTTTATTATATTGTGTGTTACATTGCATGCTCTATGAGTGACTATTTATGTGTGTTAAAATGATTTATATCTTGCATGAATCTATGAATATGTTGATTATGTGTTATCACCTCATGAATAATTTATGTCAAGGATACTATAGTCTATGTCATGAACATGTTTTTTTTGTGTTATGTCAGAGTCATATCATCTCTTGAAAACTTATGCTCATCAGGATAAAGACATTATGTGTATATGTGTGTGCATATCTTCATGATTTCTAAGATTGCAATATTGTGATTCATATCACACCTTATTCTATTTATGTGTGATTTCATGATTGACATAATGCATATTTTTCATGATTTATTATTGACTTTTTATATCCATGATGATCATTGCAATGGTGAATAATATTACTATGTGCTTATTTTATATATCAACTCAAAATGCCATTTGTATACATTAGGATACATGCTTCATATGTGTATGAATGATCAAATATTTATATGATGACATAATCTAATCATGTTAGCATATATAGCTTATATTCTTACATATTTCATATATCACATGAAGCATATAACTCTTTTATTTTTAGATGACATTCATAATCTACATACCTCACCTAAAAAATAAGATATACTAGTGGGATTTCCATAGAGATTCAATCCTTGACATATGAACTATTTAGATTTTGGGTCTCCTTACGTGATTCCTATGACATAAGTTGGGACAAAATATGAGTTAGGTTAGTATAGGTTATGATCAATTAGAATATATTGATGTATTCAAAATTATGCATGACATATGTGGGAAATTTCATATGACTATGATGAACATTATAGATTATATGGTATATTGAGACATATTACATGGCTCAAATTGAGCATAAGTTTTAGATTACATAGGTTAGATTATCAAATTGTGTCAGAATATGGGATTGGATAGAGTAACATACATATTTAGGGAATTTCATATATGATGGATTAAATTATAGGGCATGGATTTTGTTCCTAAATGCAATTTCATATTCCTATGATGATAATAAAGGAAATGATGTAATCAATTTGAATCTAAAATCTATATGAAATAGTTGATTGCAAGTTTTAAAATATAAATGTGTGCCTATTTTAGGCTCCATATTTGAATACAAAGTACATGTTCCACTAAAATAATTATGATCAAATTTTTAGGTGTGTAGTTGAGGTTTTTAACTCAAATTCTATCACTTCTTAGTCTTTCATGAGGGTTGAGGCATATTATTCTCAACCCATGTTTAAACAAGTGGAATTCCCTTGGGGCACAATCACCCCATTCTCTAATGACTTCAGAGGGAATCTTGGTATGCGTATCCATATGTGTATTCATTACTTAATTTTTAAATGTAAAATATTTCAATAATCTCTATTGGTTCATTTTTCTATTTTTTTAATCAAGAGTCTACATTGATTTCTGCATGTTTCATTGTAGGTTTCATATAAATCAAGTTGGATATCAAGACATACTTAAATATTACAAATATAGTTATACTCATGTAACTATATTTATTAATTTATCATTTAAATCTAACATTTTCAATTACAAAACTTGTGGGGGGGGGGGGGGTGGTTTAGAGACATTTTCATAGTAGACTCTTATAAATTTTAGTTTTGATAAATTCATAACATAAATGAATTGTGCATATATAATTATCTCTTGCTCAGATTCTCTCATATCCATTTTATATCTATATGATCTTGGCCTTCCTAATTTTACATCATTCACATACAATATCTCCCTAGTTTGTGGCTAACTGTTATATTACTCTAAGAATATTTTAGACACTCTCAAGATCACTGTCTCCTTCATCCTACATATTTTTAAAAAATAATCAAATGATACAAGTTATAGATATCATTTTCCTTAAATAACAATTTCCTAGTTTCTCCAAATGGATATTTTATAAATTCATACCCTTCCCTTGGGTTGACCTATACATCTCACATACTGGTTATGAAGGGAAATCATCCAAACAACCTTATATAAAAATAGATCAAGCCTAAGGTAATTCGTATCCATATTTCATTTAGATATCACTTGGAAAAATACTTAGACATTGAGAGATACATCTTCACATCCTTGAGCCACTATCCTAAATCATCCAAATTTGGAAAATCCCTAAATAAAGTAACTAAGACAACTAGGAACACCTAAATCAAGGTATAATTTGCATATTGTCAAGTGATAAAATCTAAACATTTTCATATGCTCTAGAAAAACACTATTGAGAACACATAGATATAGGTGGGAGAACTACATGTATTTTGAGACACTTTAATAACATTAGAACATAGGTTATGTTGAAAAACTTAGTGAGGTGTGGTTTGGGATGTTCAACCTATAACTCATTTTTACATTCCAAGAAAAGGCGTTGAATAAAAATCTAGGGTTTCAATTTGAAGGATGAAAAATTTGAATTTTTGTGTAGGATTAGATATTTGAAACCACATAGAAAACATATTATTAGATAGATGAACACCCTAAGGTCAAATAGACTAAAAATTAAAAAACACATAATTATAATAGATAGGGGGCACATTTGGTATCCATATGTGTATGAGCATTTCTAGAGGTGTCTTGCTAGATTATGAAAATGTCTACTAATATGAACAACCACATATCCATTTCAAGTCATTTTAGAGGTTTGTATATAGGCAGTGATAAAAATAGAATAATGAATAAGTCAATTACCCTATCCTCCTGTCATTTATATATCTATTACTCTCAATATCTATTTAATTTTCACATTCACATATGTGTAATTTAGGATATATCTTATACAATCTAGATAATCCATGTTTAATCTTTTATACATCATTAAATCCAAAATATGTTAAAAAACATAACATTAACTAATCAAATATAATATTTTTTATCCAATACTATTCTTATTATTTTTTGTAATTTTATTTTAAATATTTGTTTTTACAATAAATTTAAAAAAATGATTTATTTTCCATTCTATCAGCCAATGAATATCGATTTAACAATTTTGAATTTTTATTCCATTGATGTTTTAAAAAAAATTCAAAATTGGCATATGTATAGTCCATTGATTACTAGCATTTATGATTTGTAGTCAAATTGTGAAAGTATAATATTAACAATAATATTTGCATAATCCATGTAGAATGAAGAGAGTGTTTTTAGATGCAACTATGTGAGTGTTTTTGGACTGACATTTTGGATCACATTCAGTGATCCATCATTAGGAAAAGAATAAAATGATATTTCATTGCTGACTTATGCCATATTTAAATAGAATATGTTAGGAAGAGAGAAAAAAGTTCATAGTTAATATTGAAATATTAGAAAAATATTAAATATAATAGAATAAGATACAATAAAAATACAAATATAAATATAAGAAAATAAAATAAGTTTTAGTGTGTAACTATTATTCCATCTCAATTAGTTTAAGAAATGAAAATAAGAAAAAAATGATTTACAAAAGCTACATTAAGAGTTGAAAAGTAGCTCAATGAACTTGACTATTTTCCAGGTTCATTGAGCTAATTTTCAACTCTTAATTTAGCTTTTTTAATTGGATTTTATTCTTATTTTCAATTTGACTATTTATTTTCCTCATTTCAATTCTCATTCTTATACTGACTAAGATTGAATATGTTATTTTTATTATATCATATTCTATTATATGTAATATTTTTATAAGTTTTCTAGTATTTTACACTTAACTATGAACTTTGTTCTCTCATCCTAAAATTCTATATTTAAATATGACTTAATTCTACAATCAACTATCATTATATTCTCTTCTTGAAGATGGATCACTAAGTGTGATCCAAAGAGTCAATCTATAAAATACTCATAATTACATCTATGAGCACTTTCTTTAGTATAAATATTATAAAAATATAGTATCTATGATATTTAATGAAAATGATTTTTTTTTAAAATAATACGATGTCACTTTGATGGATCAAAATAATTTCATACCATCAAATACATTTAAATAATCAAAAATACCCCATACAACTATCAAATCTCACTATAAATTTAGTAATGTGACTCAATTTTAGATTCAAAATATAGTGTAAAATATTCATATACTCTTAATGAGACAACATTCAATTTACATGAAGTAAATACACTAAAAAATTACAAAAAAATTACTCTACCTTTCACAATAGCACATATTACATTAAATTTGATTCATTGCAAGAACAAAATAAATTTTTCTACCATAAAGTCTAATATAATTTCAAATAAATTACTAGTCATCTCAACATTGTTCTCTTTTCATAGGTACAGAATTTTAAATGAATTATTACAATTTTTTTTGTTAGTAAGTATCAAAGTATTTGTACTTATTTTTAATTTATTATTTCATACCATTCTAGTCATTACATTGTGTGTGTGTGTGTGTGTGTGTGTGTGTGTGTGTGTGTGTGTGTGTGTGTGTGTGTGTGTGTGTGTGTGTGTGTGTGTGTGTGTGTGTGTGTGTGTGTGTATTCTATTTTAACCTTTTAGGCTTTAGCTTATATAAATCATATGTTTGATTAAAGGGTTAAGTTTTATAAATTAGGGGAAAAATATGCATAAAATAACCATAGATTTGTTATAGATTTGACTAACTTTGACTTTATGTAATAAATATGTGAAAATAAAAACTTCTCTAGAAAAACACTAATATAGAGGATCTGAGTGCTAAAAGCTAAGGTGGAAGTGGATTTGAGTTTCATCAAATAGATCCCAGTGTTAGAACCCCTCCTAAAAAATAGTTCCATATATGTACTGAGGCATCATGTAGCTCTAGTGCCCTGATATTGGCACTAATGTCCTCTATGCAAGACTATCCAAAACTTTTGGGTGCACTTGTATATGTGTTTATTGGTTCTGTTCCTATGTGCATGAAGTGTGAAACTATGTATTATGCCTATAATGATTGATTTATGGTGTAAAAAATAATCCTACTTGTAAGTAAGGCATGAGATGAAAAGTGTGTTCATTAGTAGGATAGGTTGGACATCCTCTACACCCTGTTGTGAAGAGAGATGCCTATATACCAATACTCTAAGGAGAAATCAAGCCTGATGTAGTTCTTCCCACCTAAGTGTTGGTACAAGTGAAAGTGATGCTATTATAATAGTGGCCTTAAGTGTGCTTGAGATTGGAGATCTAGAGAATATGAGCTTAGGGATACTGTAGATGGTAGTATGCAAAAGTAGGTAAAAATAGGGATTATTAACCTTGATTTTACTCAATTTATTTTGTGTTTGAATAGGTATTTTGCATCTCATTTCCATCTATTGGATAGAGGGATAAAAGTAATGTATTTATAGTGTTCATTTTTTGTGTGTAGATGATAAAATATGTTTAAGCCAACCTTAAGAGGGTTTTACCTTAGAAAATATATGTTTTTGGGGAAGTTAGGGTAAAGGACATAGGCACCATTTTGGGGATATTAGTGACATATGGATATAGTGTCCTTAACGTGGTGCTAATGTCCATCTAGTAAGACATTGGGCATAAAAGGCTAGGATCAAGAAATGAAGGGTTAAGACTACATTTGAGCTTACTATGGATTCTTGTGGCTCATATGAAGGCTATAAAAGTGTGATAATAGGATAGGTTTAGGGCTAAGCTAGGAATAACTAGTCTCAAGTAGCACTCTTAGCACTCAAATACCACTTTTATGTTATTACATTTCCCATCATTTATGATAGAAATGTAGCAAATCAAAATGATTAGTATAAAATAAAAAAGAAGATTACCTGGACCTACCTAAGAAGTGAAGTCCATGAAAATATGTCTGAGTATGTGAAGCTAGGTTTATGTGTGTGATGCATGATCTAATACATTCCCTAAAATTGAAACATGCATAAATCAATACTTACCTAAGATATATCAAAATAAAAATACTATGCTAAGTAAATAAGTAACTAAATAAAATTGAGCAAAGAGATGGGAAAAAGGAAAGGAATCAATAAACCTTATTGTGTACATGAACTTGGTGACAACTTATGTGTGTTCATGTATATATTGATCGATCAGTGAATAACTTAGAATGAACTGATATTATACTCAATCCTTATGTGTTGGTGTCTCAATAACTTAATCTAGTTTATACTCCATCATTGCCCACCCCTGTTTGGTGGATCATGACCTGTGAATATTTTCGATTGGATTGATAGTGTGTCTAACCCTATCATGTTATCACCCATGTGTGGTAGATGTATCTAAAACTAAATTATTCAAAGTACTATAAATGTCTAAATAAATATATCTAAATGTGTATGTTGGCTCCATGGCCACTCAGGTAGATTAGGCGGCATTGGGCCACTCAAGAATACCAAACACTATAGATGGAGTAAGGAATGAAACTAATTATAAATTAGAATATGATGTTAATTATTCACATCATAGATAATGACATGGAATTTTTCATTCAACCTAATCAAGCAATGTGTAACTGAGCATTTGGAAATAATGTGCCACACACATGCCCCTAATTTGGTATCTAAGTATATTGATTCTACACTGAATTATAATAATTATATTCAGAAATATAAAATGAATATTGGAATGATCATGTCATGTATTATGACCCCCAATATAAGTAACTCATATGAATCTAAGCTAAGCTAATGTGAATCTAAGTAAAAACTAACTATAATTGATAAACCTGTAACTAGATCTATGTAACCTTGTACTATACTTATTATATTATTATGGAAAATCTGAGTTGCTATAAAATTGAGGATATTAGATAGTATCACCATGTATTATACTATAGTTCCATGTAGTGATAATTTCCCCATTTGGGTGCTAATATCCTTCTGATCTAAATTATGTTTCACTGTATTGCTTTTTGAGTCACTATTTTTCTCTATGTTTACCTGTGTTTAATATTTTTAAATTGAGCCTATGTGATAAAAAATGTACTATGAATGCAATATAGGATCTTGATATCTATGAAAAACCCCTATGAATACCCCCTATTTTGAGGTTAGTTTATGAATTTGTGCAAGAATTGTCCTCAAAAGAAAAAGCTCTATAAAATTTATGTTAGTTAGAGTCTATATGATAATTACACAATAATTAAATATAATGTGCATACATAACATCAATATGTAAGAGAATCTAAGAATAAATATGTAATGTAAGATGTATTTCATGTCTAAAATTACACAAGGGTGTCAAGATAGATGTAACAATGTATATAACATCAAATCTAAGTAAAACTAAGTATCTACCTAGGGGGATGGGGCATGATATCCATCATGGAAACTAATTAGGAAGGGTAAATGTATGAGGCCCCTCATGGCATCAAAAAATAGTGTGTTTAACAAGTAAATACAAGTGTCATGGACATAAATAATATAAGAAAATAAATATACAAAACACATGAGGCATGAAAATAGGCCAATGCATCATAATATAAGGGACATGGGCACATGTCACTAAATCTAAGAAAACAAGACATATGAGGGCATGTTCAAATTTCCATACATGAAAGCAAAAATAAATTCATATTAGAGCCACATATAAGGACATGTTTAAATGTTTACATACACAATTAGGAAATCACACACAAAGGACATGGGCACATGTCCAAGGCATACATACTATGAATAGAAGTGTTGTAGAGCCAAATAAAAATGGCATATTCAAATAACCTCAAATATAAGAAGCATATAAATATAATCAAGTCTAAACTATTAAATTTAGAAATGAAATCATGCATTAAGGTAGTACAAATATATATATAAGTAATGATGTACATATGCTGAGTATAAAATAGGAATAATTGGCAAAAAAATTGAGTATGAGTAGTAATGATCAATATCAAGATATAATAATGTTAAAATTAGAATGTAGATTATGTAAGGATATAACTTGGTGATCAAAACTATGTATACAATGCCTCGAAGTGGGAGAATGTGTCAAATTGAGAGCCATGAATTGGTGTATATGACCTTAGTGGGTAGATAAAATCAAGTCTAGATTAGTGTAGTGCACATGAGTCCTATAATAAATCTTCAAGCACTTGACAAAAAAAAGTGAGCAATGTAGTTTGATAAAACTAACTATACTAAGATATATAGCATATGTAGTGTCTAGAAAATATAATAAGTGTAAACATATCAATATGTACAATCTAGAGTTTTTTTTTAATTTGACGTATTTTTTGTTTATTTTATTTTATGTAAATAACCTACGTACAAGAAACATGAAAAATAACTATGTACAAGGAGAAAAAGAGAGGGAAAGTATGTATAAGAAAAGAGAAACCATATTAGTCGATGAGTCTCATGGGATACTCATTATCACTATGACCTATGTAAAATAAGGTAACTATGCTCATACATGCTATGTGAAAGGGTAAATATGATCCCATAATCTATTATACTAAGTAATTTGTAGCTACCTATGTAGTGGTGCTAGGAATCTGACACTCACTATGGTGTCTAGTGAGTTATAAGGGTCTTAGGAACCCATCTAGTAGAATAATTTGTATTAGAATAAGTTTTAAGAACCCATCTTGGAAAAAAGTTAGTGGAGGAAGGCCCTCTAGAATCTGTGACATATCTCTGACTCATGGGTCTCTCTAATAATGGTCTCTATGGGAGAGTATGCTCACATGTAGATACTATAGGAGGAGATCTCACCTACACTGGTGGCTCTACTTAACTCTATGATGTATCAATAATAACTATGATCTGAGATATAATTGATAAATATGCCATATCTAGAAACTATGCTAGAACTATAGATGGTGATTGCGAACTAACTACCTATGGAATAGGTAGAGGATACTCATATAGAAGATCCTCAACTTTAACTACCTGATTTACATATATGAATTTCAAGCATCTATGCACTATGGATGGGATGTTTCATAGCTAATATATCCTTTACCTACATAATAACATATCAAACACACCTACACTAGGTAATATTATGAATGAATTGGATATATGTGATGGTCCAACCTATAATGGAAGCATAATCTCCCCAATGGAGCTCTAAACATTACCATTGAAACAATTAATAATTTGTCTATGGGGAAAATATCCTCCTCGAAATAACCCAAATATTATAAAAGTGTCATATTTCAAATCCTAATACTTGACCCATTATCAACCATAACAATTTCGATAGGATGATGATCTATGTATGCTCATACAAAGAGTGCATATAAATCTATATCATCATCAACAATCTCCTAGTCTAGGAAGGTAATGAGTGGTCTAGCTATAATTGTAGTATGGTACATGACAATGATGTTGTGTAATTAGTTTACCTATTTTTTAATAGTATGATATGAAGCTTGTGGTGGATGCCCTTGATATGTGTAATAAACACCTGATGTGCTCACTACCTCATTTTCTATATGCTTTGGAAATGGATATGAGAATATATTTAATGACTTATCTTCCATTTGTTTTCCTTTTGGTGTCTTTGTGGGTTTTGCAACATCAATAATGTTGGCCTCAATCAAATCTTGTATCTTATGATTTAGAAATATGCATATTTTTTTTAATTCTTTGGTGCCCTGTGATACTCAAAAAATACATTGGATTCATATTTATTTATAATAGGTCATGTTATATCAACCTATTTAATAGGAGGGAGAGATATGGCATTGCATTCCAAGATCTAATGTAAAACTCATTTTGGTGACTCTGGAAGGTTGGTGAAGATTTGGCATTGAGGAGCTGATAAAACCAAGTGAGGAGATAGCTCTGAGGTTGTGTTAATAATGACCTTTTATTTACTCTTATTATCAGTGGCCCTTACCTTGTATGGAGGTTTATTTTAAGTCTTAGCATTTTATTATGATCCATTTGTATATTTTAGTTTGGTTGTTAATAAAAGATTGACCTCTCTTTCTTTTATTATGTGGTACAAATATGTGAATTTTTGAAACATCTTAAATAAGATAGCTTCATATAACTATGGTAAAAGACTATATTTGAAGATGTCCTTAAGCTCTTTGTCTACCATGGGGATAGTCAAGTTAGCTAGTATAGTCTTGTATCATAAGATGCATTCTAAAATAAGTCCATTTGACTTTTGTTTCAACTATACAACTTGGGCATATGAGATATTTTAATTATTATTAATGGAGAAGTGTGATAGAAACATGTCTTCTAAAGGATTGAATGTTGCGATAAAATTATTTGATAAATCATAAAACTATTGTAGGGCATAATCCTTTAAACTAAATGAAAATTACTTAATGAAAAGTTAATCATTAGACACATAGTCCAAACATGTTACATGAAAATATCTTAGATGGTTATCTAGGCCACCCTTTCCATCATATAATTTAATCTTAGGTGGCATGAATCTAAATGGTAATGAAGTTGTCACTATGTGATTCACCAAGGGTGTAAGTAAGAGAATATTAGAATCCAAGGCATGTGATGGACTAGTGTCTCCCTTCTCAAGATGTAATACCTTAGCTTGTAGAGTATGAAGCTCATGCATAAGGGATTGTAAATCTGGAGTGGAGGAACTAGCCACAAGAGTTGTAGTTATCACTAAAGGATTTTGAATTATAATTGTAGGTTATGTTAGCTGAGTTGGCCCCACGGTAGGTGTTATAATATTAGTATCTAGGGGAGTTGAAGATTGACCATTATTTTATTTTTTCTTAATTTTCAATATGTCTTGTAATATTTATATGTGATCAAAGGGGATTTACCTAATTATATCTATAAATCTATGTATAACCTCATCTTCATTGATAATTATGTTATCATTTTGAAGTGGAGGGAGAGTGTCCCTATTTATAATTTGTGTATCATCTAGTTCTTAATTATATTGTTCATCTTTAGATGCATTATCATTGAAATACACATAATTATGGTGTGAAGGATCAGCAATAGGAGTTAAAATAGGTCACTTATCCATGTTATAAGATCGAATAGTAGGAATCTGAATATGCTCTATATGATTAAAACCTAGCCTAGAACTTCTTCTTAATGGAAGAAAGGTAGATTTTTCAGATGGCATATAGTAAACAAATTGGAATAGAGATTATAAAATAGAATATATATAAGATCTAAAAAATTTAAATTAGATAATTAATATATCAAAAAGAAGGATACAAACCCTACAAGCATCTAGGGTTAGGGTTTGAGAAATGTTTGAAGTAGTCAGGTTCCTAAATGTTTTAACCTTTTAGGGTTCAGCTTATGTAAATCTTATGTTTGATCAAATGGATAAGTAGTATAAATTAAGGAAATAATATGAATAAAATAACCTCTAATTTTTTATAGATTTGACTAGCTTTGACTTTCTAAAAATAGTAATAAATATGTGCAAATAAAGACTTATCTAGAAAACACCTGATACAAATGATTTGAGTGTTGTAAATTTATATGGAAGTGGATCTGAATGTCTTCCAATAGATCCATATGTTATAAACATTACTAGACAATAGCACCACATTTGGACAAAGGTGTCATGTGGCTTTAGAGTCCCAATATTGGCACTAATGTCCTCTATGAAGGATTGTCCTAAACTTCTGGGTACACTTATGTCTGTGTTTATAGGTTATATTCTTATGCACACTAAGTCTAGAACGTTGTATTGTGCATGTAGATTGATTTATGATGTAAAACCTAATACTCCTTAAAACTAAGGCATGAGATGAAAAGTGTGTTTGTTAGTACGATAGGCTAGACATCCTACACACCATGTTATGAAAAGAGTTGCCTATATACCAATAATCTAAGGAGGGATCAAGCCCATTGTAGTTATCCTCACCTAGGTTTTGGTGAAATTTCAAGTTATGCTAGTATATTAGTGGCCTTGAGTGCCTTGAGTGTACTTGAGATTGGAAATATATAAAATATGAGCTTAAGGTTACTGTAGAAGGTAGTATGCAAAGGTAGGGCAAAATATGGATTAATAACCTTGATTTTGCTCAACTTGTTTCATTTTTAAATAGGTATTTTTTATCTCATATCCATCTAGTGGATAGAGGGATAAAAGTAATGTATTTAGAGTGTCTTGTTACTTGTGTGGATGATAAAAAGATGGTTAGGCTGGCCTTAGGAGGATTGAACCTTTGAAAATATATTCATTCAAGGAAGCTAAGGTAAAAAACATAGGCACTACTTTGGTGACACTAAAAGCACATGGATCTAGTGTACTTAATATGGTGCTCATTTCTAGCTAGAAAAACATTGGGCATGAAGGTTAAAGATTAGGAAATGAGGGCCTATGACTATGTTTGAGTTGACTAGGGACACATGTGGACCACATGAAGGCTATGAAAGTGTGATAATAGGCTCTAGGATAGGTTAAGGGCTAAGCTAGGAATAAGTAGTCTCAAGTAGCACTATTATCACATAAATACCAATTTTAGGTGATCATAGTACTATAAGAATCACTTGAACAAATAATTTGTCTGCTCTAACCAATGAGAGCCTTTGACAAGACATATCACTTTTAAAATTTTAAATTTTATGACCCAAAAATTAAAGAATATTCCTCTACATGTTATTGTGGAAATTTCCATTTATATCAATATAATAATTAAAAATCAATTGAAAAGTGACAAGTTTAATAAAATTTATTTTGTTATTTAATATAACAATTAATTATTTGATTGCTTATTGAAAGCTCAATTAGAACATGACTAAATTGATAAATTTTTAATTTTTAAAAACTAATATATGTTCTTTAATGTATGTATATGATGTCAAGTGTTGAAATTTTATCATAAAAATTGATCATAAATTTTATCATATTTATCATCTAATTCAATTGGTATAAAAATCAACTATAAAAAATGGGTAATTTATAGAAATCCTAAGACCTATAAAATGCTAGTTTCTATTGTATGAGCTTAAAAACCATATGTTTGACATAAAAATTAATTTCTGAGTATATATTTTAATTCCTCTCAAAAAATAAGAAAATTTCAACAAATAATGTGTTATTTAGAGGTTTTATGCAAAATTTATGCCTTCAAAAGTTGTCATACTTTCTTTCTAGTGGGTCTTGGGAGTAGCTACTGATGACCTTCAAAGTTGTGACTAATGAGATTCAAATATTAACCTATATAAGTGCATGTATTGGAATGGTTTTTATGTTTTCACTTTATTTCACAATTCATTTGAGTTCTTAAGGCTTGGGAAAGGATAAATATAGGTCATGGCAAGGAAGATGACAATAGAGAGAAAGGAGAGATCAAAGAAAGACTAGAAGGCATCAAATCATTGCATTAAAGTGGATGGATTATAGGAATGTTTTAATTTATTCCTTCATCAACTCATTATATTCTTGTATATTAGTGAGTTGGAAAATAAACAATTGAGATAGTTGAGTTTAGTATTTTTTTTACTTTAGTACCAAGTTTTGCACCAAAAATTATAAATATCATTATGAGTGTAGGAGCCCATGAGGTTGGTTTTCCTTATAAACATAAGAAGGAAAAATCTTGTAGACTAAAAAAAAGAATGGAGTTGAGGAAGCATGGCTTCACTCTTTCTAGAGTTTTCTCATATTGAGTTTCTATAGGGTATGTATTATGTTATCTCTCTTTTTTGATGTGTTTTTTTCCTGTATGTTTGCATCTTTCCATTCCTTGAAACCAATCTAATATAAAAACACATAAGATAAACCAACTCATTTATCACAAATATAATACTTGTTTCCTAAAGGTTGAATAACTTCACATATGTTATTTTAATTATATGAAATAATTTCAATTGCAATCATGAATGTAGTAGTAGCATGTTTAGAGAGTGAAGGAATATATGCAATTTTGGTTACATGTGGATATTACATGTGAAAGGTTACATATTATTTTGTATGTTGTATATGATAGTCATAGGATTTGGAATACATATTTGAACATCATCTTGGGCATTTTTATATGGTATATAACTTGAAAGCAACACCTTAAATTAAAAGAATTTGTATTAGTGAATTTTAGATTGGAATATACACTTAGTTTATGAATCATATTGGTATTAGATTAGGTTTTCATTTTTTAATTTGAAAAGGTTTCCTAACATATTTCAGCATTGTGATACATATTATTCTATGTTTGATTGTTGAAACTGAAGTATAGGTTTCTTGGTTTCAAAAGTTAAACCATGGGAAAATATTTGAATAGAGAAAGGATTAAAAATCTTAAAGAAATAAACTAACAAATTCAAGAGGAAAAATATGAATTAATAAATATATGGTTACATTTGGAAGATGAGAATAAATAAATGAAAGATAAAGTGACCAGCCATGGATAATTTCTCATGGGTATCATTGAATGTTTGAAACATGATTTGAAAATCAAGGAAGAGATGTTTTCAAATTTCCAAAGTTATGGTGGAGTGAAGGAGACAGAATAATCTACTATGCTAAGAAGACCATCCTCTATAAAAAACCATGATAGAGGTATACAAAGTAACCACTCCACCATCTTATCTTTCTTTCCATAAAGATCACGATGATTTCTTTGGTATGTATGATAATAATACTAAGGGTTTTGGTTCTAAGTTGCTAACCAACTTGGGTTATGATGGAAATGGCCTTGGCATCAATGGATAAGGAATGACTAATCCCATAATGGTTGATGAAAGGCCTAAATATGCAGGTTTGGGATATGTTAGTGTAAAATAAGGAGTTTGATAATTCTCTAAGATATCTAAATTAAGGAAATCTTCAAAAATTAAAGAGCCTAAGCCATTAACTCTATAAAAATAATCTATGCAAGGTAATGACATCATTTATTTTTTCAAATCTAATGAGTTTGATTCTAAAAATAATTGGAATGTATATTATGAAGATGAAGGTAGCATTAACCCACCTCAAAGGGCCAATAAAGAGTATCCAAGAAAAGGATAACAACTCAGTGAAGAAGGAGAGAACACATTGTAAATCCATGACCATGTGAGTGAATGCAAGATGGAATTAGGAAGGGGACAACCCTTCAATGATTGTAGGAATATAAATTAAGAATTCAAATCATATACAAAAAGAGGTGAAAATCCCAAAGGAATGGGTAACACATTACCACTTAATCATTGTTGTAAAAAATTCAACAAAAGAAGGTATGAAAAGAACAAATCTTCCATTATTTTCCTCAAATGTAAGAGGAATAGTCATATACAACATAATTGTTGACATAAACATCCCCGTTACTTTTATGAAATGAATAAACATTATTTTTCCATGTTTTTGAAGAGTAATCCATCCAAAATAAGTTTTCACTATTTATGAGGAAAGATGCAAGTTGTGAAGGCCACTCTCCAAATAAAAATGTGGAGAAGGGAAAGAAGGTAATTTTATCAAATAAAATGGGAAAGAATCATTGTAACATGATTGATCACTAAAATGAAAAATGTGTTAGGAAAAACATATCCTAAAACATGTGCAAGAAAATAAATGCATAATAAAACACACACACACACACACACACACACACACACACACACACACACACACACACACACACACACACACACACACACACACACACACAAAAGAGAGAGAGAAAACACATTACATAAGATATGTGTGAAAACCCTATAAATCTAGAAAGGTAAAACCATGGGATATAGGTAGAATCTAGTCTTAAATCCCATCATCAAAATGATCTCTACAACAATAACTCCTCTAACAACTCTTTTCTAGTGTTTATAAGCACTCAAGTGAGCCAAATTTACAACCAAACTTTCCAATCCATAACGTCCAAGCTATATAAAGAAACTCTTATAATGATAACATCCATAGCATCCAAGGTGAGCTCAAAGCATCAACTTCCATCTCTATAAGCTGAGATAACAAGCCTCCAAGCTCCAAATCTCCAACCAAGTGAGGTAGGCTAACAGAACCTTATAGGCTCTAACACCTAACCCCAAGGATCTCCATGCTTACATATAACCATATAGGTGAACCTTGATTACAATTAATCCTTAAATAATCTAAACACTAATCATGCATGATTATTATAACCTAAGCATCTAGGTTAGATAATATTACAAGCCTTCTAAACTCTAAACTCCAACAATGATCCAAGAGTGATCCCACATAGATAAAGATAAATAAATATAAGGAGAACATACTTCTTTATAGAATTTACAATGAGAAAAGAGAGGGAAAGATAATCAACATCAGTGGCACAATAATTTTTCTAAACTCCATGTGGGTGCACAATGATCAATAAATATGTTTGTCTTCATGTGTCAAAAGTCCAAAACGCAGATCAACCTTTAGACAAGATCAAGGGCCACTTCTATGTGGATCCAAAACCTCCACCCCACTTCCACAAGTGAGTTCAAATAGAAATATTAACTTTCGTATCTTCATATCCAAGAGTCAACAAAGTGGATGCCCCACTTTAGACAAGATCCAAGCCACCCCATATGACTTCAAGAATTGTGCCCCACTCACACATGTGAGGACAATTAGAAATATTTCTCTTCTTATCTATTTTGTCCATGTGCACACACAAGTATACAAAGTGTTGAAATCACCTCTTGACTTTTTCTATCACCATGGATAATGGACACATAAATATATACACCCCACACCTAGACCCTTATATTTTGAACCATTTGACAAACCACATGTGACTACTAAAGACAAAACCATGCCCCTTAGTGGATTGCTACACATTACTCTCCATCACTTCATCCTAACCACACTTAGGACCTTCCATGGGCCCATGTCACATCACATACATGCCACATCATTTTCATTCCACATCACTTGCATGTCACATCACCGAGATGCCATGTCACCTTGAATAATGACCATGAATAGTGGCTTTGTATAGTTTATATGAATATAGACTATGAATATTGGTTTCACACCCAAAAATATCCCACTTGAAGTAAATATAAAAATGATTTACCATACTTGTATATTATACCAACCATCTTCCATCCACGCCCATTATTATCGACACAACAAGCCCAAAAGAAGTTTTATGCATTATCAAAACTTCTCTACCATGACCAACTTTGTCAAAATATTCTCTTCCATAGAATATTGTCACATTCAAAGTGATTCCCAATTCACTATTAACCCATCCTCCATCTAGGATTTTGCTATGAACCACTTACTACTCCCATTTCTTAGAAGTATCCATTCTAGTGCACACCATGGCATGCATGAGTCATTCCTACTACCAATGAATGTAATACACAAGACAATCATGTCTTCTCCTCCTATGTTATAGGACACTCCAAAAGACAACTCAAATAATACAATAAGAGGGATACTTTCTTCCTTGCTTTCATGTCCTTGTACATATCCATCATCGGTTTGTTTCTCATACCACCTTCATCTCATCCTAATCACCCAAGCCATGACTCTATTGATATCCATCATGTTGGGGACTATAACCAACATGTCATCAACACATAGAAACAACCTCTAATAAACCTTATCTCTCCATGAAGGTAATTTTTCACTCCATCTACACATCTTTTTCAATTTATACAATCTTCAAACTATAAACTAGAAACTCTTTACCTCATCCACATAGCCCTCTAGTTACTCCATCTCTTCATTAGAGATTACCATGTAGGAATGATGTTTACACATCTAGTTGTTCCAATCCTAAATAATAATAAATACACACCACATTATTGATAGTAGTAAATAATATGAGATAAGAATCCATAGAAGTAAACCCTTGACTTATACACATAAACAATCACTACCCACAATGTTCAACATGGAACCTGTTAATAGTTATTAGGAAGTCATCATGTTACTCAGTACATCATTGACTCTACTTAGTTTTTGATCATGTAGTCAAACTTCATCCTACTCTACCACATGTCAAACCAACTCATATACCTATGAATTTACTCTATACATTAGTCTACCTGGATAATCACTTTAGCTATACCACAACTAACTTGGCTACTCACATTAGCCACCTTAAAACCACTGCATGCACTTAACTAAACACATATCTAAGGTATATGGTTTAAACATTGTCCTTATCCTTCCATAGAACCTCATGTCTCACTTGTTATCCTCCATCTAACCTAAACTACTTCAATAGGTATAATTTTAGGTTATGTTGTACCTCCTCCTTTCTATGGGTTTCTTAGCATCTCAGCTAACACATTTTGGTAGTAGGATCCCAAAACTTATACCCCTTCACTATCCAAAAACTATAACAAGGTACATTCCTTGTCATCACCCTCCATCTACACTAATAGATACCATTTTGTTCTACCACAAGTTGTATAGTTGATTCATTAGGATCATTGTGTTAGTATGGATGCATCTGGTAAAGCTTGTTTAACTTTTCCTCCATTCTCCATCCACATCTCCCATAGAGAGAAATACCTTCCATAAAAAACCTTTTGTTATTATTTTATATTTTGGTCTCTCCACCTATATATATCCAACTTTCACAAAGCATCCACTATGCCTCTACTACCACTTTTTAGGGAAAAAACATATCTTAAAACATGTGCAAGCTAATCAATGCAAAATTAAAAATAAGAGACAAAAAGCACATACATGAGAGATAACACATTACACAAGATATATGTGAAAACCTTAAAAATCCATCAAGGGAAAAACCATATGGAAAAGGTAGCATCCAAAATTCAATTCCATTATAAAAACACTCTCTACAATAATAGCTCCTCTATCAACTCCTTTCCAGTGATTAAAATCACTATGGCAAGCCAATCTTACAACCAATCCTTCTGGGCTCTAATATCCAATATGCAACATGAAAATATTACAATGATAAATCCACAGCATCTAAGGTGACCTCCAATCATCAACCTCCATCTCCATCAGATGAGATGACAAGCCTCCAAGATCCAAATATCCAACTAGGTGATCCAATCTAATATATCCTTATAGGATCTAAGATCTAACCTTAAGGATATCCATGATTACATACAATCATATAGGTGAGTTTTTATAACAACCAATCCTTAAAGGATCTAACCACTAAACATGAAATATGATTACAACCCAAACATCTAGGCAATCTAATATTACAATCCTTCCAAGCTCCAACCTCCAAAAATGATCCAAGAGTGATCTCCCAAAGGGAAGGATAAACAAATAAAAAGATAACATAAATCTTTATAATATTTACAATGAGAAGAGAGAGGGAAAAATAATAAACATGGGTGGCCCAACAAATTTTACACACTCCATTTGGGTATACAATGATCAACAAATATTTTTGTCTTCATGTGCCAAAATTCCATAAAGTAGATCCACCTTTAGACAAGATCAAGAACCACCTCCATGTGGCTCCAAAACCTATGCCTCACTTCAAAAATTGAGTCCAAACAACAATAGTAACCATCTTGTCTTCATTTCTAAGGGTTAATAAAGTGGATGCCCACTTTAGACAAGATCCAATCCACCCCATGTTACTCCAAGAATTGTACCCCACTCATACATGTGAGTGAAATCCATATTAATGATCTTATTGTCTTATTCATCCATGTGCACACATAATCCATAAATGTGTTACAATCACATTTTGACATTATCTACCACTATGGATAATGGACACATAAATAAATGTTCCCCACAACTAGACCCTTGTATTTTACACCACATGTGACTAATAAGTACAAAACCATGTCCCTTAGTGGAGTGTTATGACCCACTCCCCATCACATCATCCTAATGAAATTTGGGACCCTTTATGGTCACATGCCACATCAAATACCTACTACATCAATTTCATGCCACATCACTAATATGCCATGTCACCATGAATAGTTTTTTTGAATAGCGACTATGAATATTGTCTTCACACCCAGTAAAATGTTGAAAATGTCATCCACAACTTCACCTAAAGAATTAAAATTATCATTCCAAGAAGGAAGTGTTATTTACAAGTAAGATGGATGTTGATCATGCACCTACAAATATAGAAGTAGAAGAAACTTATGAATCATCTCCATTAGATGAGATAGAAATTGCAAAAGCCTACCTAGCTAAAGATGAATCCATGAAGTGGGAGCAACCCATTAACGAGTAACCATAACCATTGTAAAAAGGTAATAATTATAAGAGATCATTATTTATAAGAATAGATACAAAACTCATATTTTTATTTGCATCTAAAAAATATCTAATATAATAGCCATCAAGAGGGAGCAACCCATTGAGGAGTCTTAATCACCATTACAAGTGGTAATCGTAAGATTTTGGTTTCATAAATAGTGTATTTTCATAGATAAGATTATGTTTGGCATTCATATGTAAACAACTATAAATTATTTTTTATGTTCATTTGTTGAAAGAAACAAGCTAAACTCTTTTTCTGAGAAAAATGGAAGGATGCCACTCATTAAAAATAGATATGGACAAACCATATAATCATTTTTGAGAAACATGTGTATGAACAAGCCATTACATCAAAGAGGTTGTATAATTTTTAGCATTATCATGTTCATGGTGATTAAAAAGATAATATGTTTTCCTTCTCAAGTTCCTATAGCATTTGACATGATGGGAAAAAGAAGCATTTTATGTTGATATAAATTTGAAAGCATAGTTTGAAGGCCAAGGTATCACAAGGTTAATAATATGTTGGTTTTCATTTCCTCTACATGAAAATTTATAATTACAAGATGTGTTGCATTTTGAGTTGTTTATCAATGTTTTATCCTACATTTTAGAACTGACATGATTGTAGCATGGAGGTATAGGTTGGTTTTCATAAATCAAAACTATTGTAGCATGCCTATGTTCACTATAATATGCACATAAAAACTATAGTAAGATTGTAGCATGTATGTTTTAATTTGTATATGCATATGGAAAAAGGCTTCAAAAATTTATTCAACTAGGTTTTGGTGTAACATCAGTTGATATTACTTTTTTTATGCAATTTTCTTCAAAGCTATTTGAGACACTCTAGAGCCAATTGTACATATATTGAACTAGTGTTATATGAAACTATAATTTAGGTTGAATCACTCTTGAGATAGTTTATTTTCATACTATGGAAATTATTCAAATTGATATTGAATTGGTACTATATGAAGGGAGAATTATGTGTGTGATAATATTCATTACTAGATTGTGAGAATGGCACCCATGGTGAGTAACACTCCATACGAAAACTACTAGTTTTGATGGATGTATATTGTGGAATACATTTTCCATTCATTTAATATTTTTTATTTAATGTATATTTAATTTTTTTGATGAAAAAATTATCTTGTAAGTATGGGTTTATTTAAAAATGGATTTGTGTTTCTCAAATCCATGTATGTTGTGTCTTTGAATTGTAAGACCCAAGAAAAGGGGAAATTTTAAGTGTGGTGATTTATTTTAACAACATTTATATAATTCAATATGATTTATTCACTTGTTAAAACCATTTATGAACATAGAATTATGAAGAGATTCACCCTATCCTATAAGCACATGTATTTTAGTAGAGCAAATGAGAGGAATAACTAATAGGAATACCAAGACAAAAAGGAGTGAAATAAGGTCAATTGTTAGAAAGTGAAACTTAAACAAGGTATTGCCAAATATCTGATCAAATTGTATGTAACATTCCTATTTTTTTACAAAAGAAAGCATACTTGAGTATGAAAACACTCTAATAGGGAGTGATACTAGATAGTTTCATGATTGTTTTGATCTAACACAACTACAAATAGAGAAAAAGGATAGGATACTTGTCCAACACTTATCTATTATTAATTTTTTTAAACTAATGGAGTTTTATTCCTAATTAATTAATATGTTTGAGCAAAGTAAATTAGTAAATAATATGCAGGAATTAAGCTACTAATTTTTATAAACAAATGTGTATTTTTACCTTTTCTAAATATGGTAATAAATAAGAGAAATCTAACTTAGCTTATTCTGAATGATCCAAATTGAGGTAGGGTCTAATATTGGAGGAGAAAGACTAGGAAATTATCAAAAAATAGATCCTAAGGTTCATTTTTGGATTGGATAGGAGAACCAAAAGTGGCACACCCTACTCTCTAGTGTTGTAGTCCTTTTATGGCATTGTTGTCTAGGTGGTCTGAGCTTTCTAGGTTCTATTTAGTAGGCCTTAATTACCTTATCAGTGAAATATCAAAGCCTAGAATCTTGTAGACATCACTATGCATCTATCTTAAATATTTAAAGCCCTAAGAGCTCTTTGTCCTTGAACTTGAATGAAAACTTGGAAAAGATAGAGAAAGGGTTAATGTGTAAAGGATACACTAGACACACTTCACACCCTGTGTGTGGGTACATTGCCTACATACCAATACTCTTAAGAGGGATCAAGATAATGTAGTACTCCCATTGATTTTTTTGGGTGTAATTGTGTATGAAAATGCAACTAGATGTGAAGCTAGGTATACTTAAGATGGCTAGGGACTAGTCTGAAGACTTGGTTTAGCTTGAAAGTGTATAGGCTAGCTATATGCAGAGAATAGCAAAGATCACTTGAGTAGTCTTGCTTGCTTGAATGATATTTTCTAACCCTTATAAATGGAATTTGAATGGAATTTTATAATGAAACTAATGATTTTAGGTTTAATTAATTCATGTTAGGTTGACAAGAAAAAGGATAAGGATCTAAAATAATCTAACCATTAGGACCAATTTTGCACTTGGAAAACAACACCAAAATTAAGAGACCCTAGGTTTTATAACTCTTATCCAAGTTAGGCACTACTATTTAGAGGGAATGAGACCTAGGGGGATGAAACTGGGCTTGAAAGAGCTACTTGGTTCTATAAGGGTTAAGTCTAAAAGGCTATGGATGAGTGGGAATCAATGAAAGAATAGCCTAGAAGGGTTGTGTAATCAAGTAGGAAGACCTATGGATTGGGTGTCATTAGCCATGCTCAAGTCATCAAATTTCACATTTTATATGACTATATTCCCCCCCTTTATTCTAGTGATGTAGAAAAGTGAAATAATAGGATAAAGGAAAGTAAAAAGCATACCTAAACTTACCTGTAAGGGAGAAGCTCATGAAGCTATGTGATTTTGGATGTGCATAGAGAGAACATACTATGAAATGTGAATCTATAATGAAAACATAAAAGTAGATTAGTTCTTATTAGATATGCCATATCTAAAATAAGAACATACAAAAGATGAGTAAGAGGAAGAGAAAGGAACAAATACACTTTGTTGGGTATATGAACCAATATAAAACCTATTGTGATTCTAGATTTTGTTAGATGATGCTAGGTATACATTGAATCTAGAGTAATATCATGAACAAAGCTGAGTGCTCAATTTAATAAAATGTGGATCAATAATGCAAAGGCTAGCCCTTTGACTCCATCATCACCAACTAAATGAAGTTAATAAATCATGCATGTGATAATCAATGTCTAGACTATGTGTCTAATCCCTTTGAATAACAGGCTCAAGAATATAAAGGCTAGCCCTTTGGCTCCATCATTTCCTGATGAAGTGAAGCTATGAAGTGATATTGGTCTAGAATAGATGTCATATGAGATGGCTCATGGAGCCCATGGATGTTCTAAAAATATGACAATGTCTCATGGATAGCTTAAATGTATGATAGAAACTAGGCCACTCTTGGCCATTTCAAAAGATATAGGTTAGGCTTGTATGAAAGCCAGACTAAAAATATGTACTAGGCTTATATAAAAGCCAAAATATGAATTTGGGTACTCAAAAAGTTAAAATTGTATGAAATTTCAACTTGAAAGTGATGCCAACCACCTGTAGATGGAGTAAGGCATGCAACTACTGAGAATGACTAGATAATAAATTGAAAATGGAAATAAAAGAAGATCAATGTACCATGGACATTGCCCCTGATCATTGGTGTCTAGAACATAGATTTTGATCTAGAAGTTATGTCAATTGCCTAATCTAAAACTGAAAGTGAGAGCCATCATGCTACACATGGTAACCCCCTATATTTGGATTTTCTGAGAAAACTATATTGAACTACTGATTTTGACTAATTTGGATGTGCAAAAATTGTATTTGAACTAAAATTTTTACCTATTTTTTGAAAACTTTAGTGTTTTTCTACCTAGATAAGAGTAAGAAAATGAGTACACCCTTGTGTTTGGTGCTATTATCCATTTCTAGTGCTATTTTCCTATGCTAAAATTGGTTGTTGATCTAGAACTATCACTATTTTTTTGATCTGTTATGACTAGTTTGACCTCTATATTCTAAACTAGGTGATTTGAATGCTACTATTTTAACTATTATAAGCTTTAATCTCTATGATAAATCCCCTATTTGTTGTCCCCTCTTCTGAGGGTAAGAATGATGAACCTACGATGACTACCCTCAAAATAAAAGAGTCCTAAAAGTGTGTTATACTACATAGATACGTGTTATATCAATGATATTTGAGAAGATATCTCTAGATATAACAATGTTTGTATTCAGAGATTGTTTGATCAATAAGGGTATGCTTAGATAGATATAATAATGTATAAGGCTGTGAAAAGCATTTAAATAGAACTAGAAATGTTTAGATGTTACCTTTTAGTTATTAGTTGGAGGGATGGATCATGATGTCCATCATGGCATCCAAGAAAGCATGGGAAATGCATGATGTGGATCATGGCATTGGACATATTGAGAAGTAAATAAAGTAATCAAACAAGAATCAAGAAGCATACAGGGATGGCTAAGGGGATATGAAAATAAGGGACATGGGCATATGTCACTAAAACTAGAAAGATAACATAGAAAGCATATTCAAGTGCCACATACACATAGAAGTGAAATAAGTAAAGTTGGCCAAGGGCCACAAGCACATGGAAGAGTATAAGCAAATAACATTAGAATATATCTTAAGGCACATACATGAATAGAATGAAAGGAAATTTGAAAAGGTACTAAGGTAAAAATAATATACAAGAAGGAACTATAAATGTAATCACACAAGCTATGCTAAGAAAGAGGAGAAAGCATGCAAAAATTGGAAAGGTAAAATCACATCTAACTAATCAAAGAAAATGTGAATGTATGAAAAATAGGTGTAGTACAAGACTAGGTATATGTTAAGAAATACATAAGTGATAGATACTAGTGAAATGTCAATATATAAATCTATGTAGTCTAGAAAGGAATGTACATCAACGTAAAACTTAGAGTGTATAGTGTAGGAATAACATAACTTGGATGGTGTAGTCATGTAAAATATCCCCCCAATGGATATGTATATGAAAGTGTGTCTCTAATGTAGATGTAGGATTCCCCCTCAATGGGTATAATGATGCAATTAAGTAGATAGATGTCACTACACATACTCAAAGAAGATCAAGTGAAGCATGGTAATGTAGATAAATTGATAAACAATAAGCATAGAACAAAAAAAGTAATTTCTAGCATGAAATTATTAATGTAAAACATGGATGATGTATACAATCAAAATGTTTTTGGTGTTTTGACATTTTTGAATGGTTTTGGATTTGATATGAGTTATGTACAATCAAGCATAAAGAGATTATGTACAAGAAATACTGAGAAACTATGTACAAGTAAGCAAAAATAAATTATGTACAAGTAAGGATGAGAAGGGATGATACTAATTGATGAGTCTCATCGGAGACTCCCTATCATGGTGTCTTATATCAAACAAAGGAATGTGCATGATTGTGAAGCATGAGTGAATTGATGTGAATATGATTCTAGATATTCAAATTGATTTTTGGTATCTTGGAAATCATAATAACATATATTATTCCACTCATTATTATCATCTTGATTTTAAACCAATGGAATGTTGGTGTTAAATTTTGTTGTATCTAGATCTTTTCCTTTCATAAATTGTGCCTATGAATGATTTGCATTAGGATTTTTAGTAAATCCTAAACCTTGGTGACAAACATTATCAACTACTAGAGTAGGAGTAGTGATGCCTTAATCTTGCTTGCCTAAACCTTGACCTTGATAATTATATTGTTGTAGATATTTTTGACCAAAACCATAATTTTTTGAAATTTGAACCTCATTTTGGAGAGGTGTGTGTGTATATTTTTTTTGCTTTACATATGCTTGTGGTATTGTTTGTTACTCGAATTTTAACATTTGATCCTTTTGTTGTTTTGAGTTATGCTCTGGTAACCACTTTTGTATTGGTTTTTGAATTTGACCATTTGTGAATGTGTTCCTCTGTCACTATGGATTGCTTGACTGATTTCCCTTATATAGGGTATTTATATGCAATTATCTATAGTATATTTATTTTAATTTAAAACATGAATCTGTGTGATGCCCATGCATTCTATGATATGCACAATAATATCTAGATCTTCTTACTGGATATAGAGGAGGTAATTTGATAAAATTATATTTAATCATTTCCCTTAATACCTCACTTAAACTCTTATGTGACCTTTGAATCACTAGTTTTAGAGTTTATTTTTTTGTGATTTTGTGTTTTGATATGTAACATTGCTTACAACCAATTGCCTAGGTGAAGGTGCATATGCATGATTGACACTAGGGTGCCTTTGAGGTTTTCGTATTATAATCTAATTTTCTAATGTTGTGATCTTTTCATGTAATATCTAATTCTATGTTTATAAATCCTAAATTATCTTGCTCATACTAGATATTTGATCCCTTAGAGTCCCACAAGTAAAAATTGTAGTTGATTTTGATTGAACATGTTAGAACATATGTTAAAAATATTTTGAATAAGCTATAGGCTAAATGTATGCATCAAGAAAAATAGTATAGGTTTCCTTACCTTTTGGAAGAGTGATAGCATGGACTTGGTTAGAGGGAAAGTAGCTATCACCCTCTTGAGGGAGAGGAGGAGAAGGGATTTATTTCCTCTGCATGAAATATGGCATTAAAATAAGAGTAACCAAAGAGGAATATACATTTAAGTAAAAACTATGCATATAGGCTAAAATGCATGTAAGTAGAGTTATAAATTGGATTACAATATGATTATAGAGAACATTCCACATGAGAGATAACAAATAAGGGATAGAGAGTATGGAACTATGCATTGATGCATAAAGATTTTTGACATGTGATATGATATGTCTAATGTGTTTAGCATGACAAACTTGTAAATGTTTCTATATGAAAGATAGAGAGCAAAGGATAGAGAACACAGAATTTTGAAATAATGCGTAGAAAAGTTTGTATTTTAGCATGACATTTCTAACATGTTTAACAAAATAGAATTTAAAATTATATTACATGAGCAAAAGAGAATATGCAAAAAGAATTTTGAATGCATATTTGGTCATGAATTTTGTAATATCATCTCATATAATGAAACATAAGCATGAAATGCAAAGGATGAAGCTTTGATCTAGCATATGATAGACTTCATCATTCATGTAAATTATAGGGTCCATTATAGTGTCCTTGTTATTTTCAAGAAATGTATGAAAAATGTGTACATAACTGAGAATTATTTTTGCAGTTTTATTATAGATGTAAGGCGATACCTCAAGAAGAAAATAGGTGACAGTACATACAAAAAGAGATTTAAAAATGATATTTATGCAAAATACTATGATTTTTTGAATTTAAAATTGACTTTTTGAGTTTGATATGCAACTAAAAATTTAGAAAATGATTTGAAAAGTACTAGAAAGTAACTGGGAGTTTACTTGATACAACTATAGATTTATTTAATGATTTAAAAAAAAGAATAATGTAATAATTTTAAAAAATTAGAAACAATTTGTAGAATTTTTCTTGAAAAATTGAGGAAAAATCATAAAATATTTCTAAAATTAGCAATATATTTTTCCTAGTGTTTGGAATGTGTTTGTATGCAAGAAGGACCTATTATGTGCAAACTAGGGTTTAATAAAATATGCAATTTTTTTCAATTAATTTGTATATTTATAATGTTTAAATACATTAAAAATCAAGAAATTATGGAAAAAAATTAGAAATAATTATCTCTAGGGTTTCTATGGTTTTGTACGAAATTCAATGTAAGTTGGGTTCACTAAATGTTTTATTGTTTTTCAAAATAATGGAGTTTTATTCATAATTATAAATAGGTCTAAGCAAAGTAAATCAGTAAATAATATGCAAGAGTTAAGCTACTAATTTGTGTAAATAGATGTATATTTTAACCTTTTCTAAATATAGTATTAAATAAGAGATCTAACTTAGCTTATTTTGAATGATCTAGACTAAGGTAGGGTCTGATAATAGAAGATCAAGATTAGGAAATTATCAAAAACTGAATCCTAAGGTTCATTTCTAGATTGGATAAGAGCATGAAAAGTGGGACAGCCTACTATTCAACATTGTAGTCCTTTTTGGTGCTATTATCCAAGTGGTATGATCTTTTTAGGTTCTATTTAATAGGCATGTGTCATCCTATCAGTGAAATATCAAAGCCTAGAAGCTTAGAAATCTCTCTTTGAATCCATTTTAAATCTTCAAATCCCTAGGAGCTCTTTATGGTTGAACTTGAATGGAAACTTGGAAAAGATATAGAAGGAGTTAGTGTGTAAAAGGATATGCTAGATGCACTTCACACCCTATGTATGGGCATGTTTCCTACATACCAATACTCTAAGGAGGGATCAAGCTAATGAATTTATCCCATTGAAGTTCTTAGTGCAATTGTGTATGAAAATGTAACTAGATGCAAAGCTGGGTATACTTGAGATGGCTAGGGACTAGTCTGAATACTTGGTTTAGCTTAAAAGTGTATAGGCTAGCTGTATGTAGAGAATAGGGAAGATCACTTGAGTGGTTTTTCTTGTATTCTTTCTTGTTTGAATGATATTTTCCAACCCTTATAAATGGAATTTTAATGGCCTTTTATAAGGAAACTAATGATCATGGGTTCAATGAATTCATGTTAGGCCAATAAGAAAAAGGATAAGGATCTAAAATAATCTGGCCATTAGGACCAATTTTACACTTGGATAACAACACTAAAATTAGAATACCCTAGGTTTTATGACTCCTATCCAGGTTTGGCACTATTGTATAGAGGGAATGAGAACTAGGGGGATGGATTTAGGCCTAAAATAACTACTTGGGTCTATAAGGGTTAAGTTTGGAAGGTTTTGGATAATTGGGAATCAGTGAAGCAATAACCTAGAAGGGTTGTGTAAGCAAGTAGGAAGACCTATGGATTGAGTGTCATTAACCATGATTAAGTCATCAAATTTTTCATTTTATATGACTACATTAAATCACCTTAATAAGTAACTATAAATAAGTATTTCACTCCACACTATATATGCATCTTGAGGTGTGTAAGTGTGTGGCCTCACAATCACAAACTTTGACCTAAATAATTTAGCAATCATCTTCATGATAGAACCATTTGAAGATATTTAACCATACTTGAGCACAATACATGATCAAAATACTTAAATGGGTAAGGTTTAAACATGATTTAAGGAGTTTCTAGTTATTTTACTATCATGACATAATTTTAGTCTTATAAGTACAAATAAAATATGCACGTATAATATTTAAAATATTTTGTCTAATAAGAATCAACCTCTCAAACATGAGTTTCTTAAACCCTTTCAAAATTATTCACAATAATACACTTATGCATTAACATATCAATGTGATTAATTTATATCAATTATTATAATATAACTAAAAGAATTAAATATGATAGAAATAATGTACATCTTAAATTAGATCATAAATTATTCTAAATCAAACATTTAACTCTTAATAGAAATCAATTAAAGCAAATTTTAAAGTGTGAAAATCTATTCTAAACAAATATGATTATTTCCTTTACCAATCAAGATAAATATTACCTTATTTAAAATTGGAAACACCAACTTACCATCTTGTTCCTTTTTAATGCCATAACTCATCATTTACAATAAATATCAATCTTATAGTTCATGATTAGTAGACATGTTAACATATCATATCCATTTAATATTCAATTACCAAAACAAAAGTTGTCTAACTAATGTTAATATTTATTAATGTAGGTTTTAATAATTACCATTATGACTTGGGTCATGATACCCATATTATTTTATCTATTATCATCCAAATTTTATAATAAGTAACATATAAATTGATGACACTATTGCATTATTAAATTAAAAAATTACACTTAATAATAAACAAACTTAAGTGTTAAATTATAAATGGTTTATTGGTGAGCCACCTAATTGATATAACCTTTGAATTAAGTAATGTAACTAAAATTTATTCAAATTGTTACAATCATGTAACTGAAATTCCAAATTAAAGATCATTAATGTATTAATATCATAATGCATACAATTACTCAATATTATTATACTATGATTCCATCAATGATGGTACATATAAACAAGAAAACATATTAAATAATATCCTTTTAAAGTGAGATAATATTCTTATTGCTTAATCATTTCACCATCAAGTCAATATGGTTTGCCAATAATAATTAGTTTCAATAGACCATATTGTACCAATAATTTAGATGGAGTTGCATGATATTAAATAAAAATAATAAATTACAAATTTGTTTTCAATTAAATATTCAATCAACACTAGTACTTATTCATATTTATTTTGAAAATGTAAACCAAATAATGCTTCATATGAAATTCAACATCAAATGTAACCATCTACATAATATGACAAGTTTAAAAACATTAAGAATGATAGAAATGATACCTCATCCATTAACAAATTTTCTTTATAAAAATATCTATTAAAATATTAACTTGGTATTAAAACATATGCTCTTACATATTATCCACAAAAAAGTGGTAATCCTCTACTAATATAAACCTACATAAAATGAACATTTATCTACCATACCACCTCTATTTATTACTAAGACTTATTGTCTCCTCTTTTATACTAAAACGAAAGTATAATCATGAAAACAAACTATTATTACATTTTTTATTATTAAAAATGATTTCTAACAAAATCTTATTTTAAACCATGTTCACAAATTACAAAAAAAATAAAATAACAATAGTTAAATATACTTCTACAAATGACCTTAAATGCCCTTGTAGGGAAAGTTCAACCATCCCACACCATTAGTCAAATTATTTATGATGTCAAATGACTCATTATCCCCTAAGATTTAACCATGACCCATATCTTTCATTAAGGTAACAAGGTGGCTAACACCTTGGCAAACTTGGGAGTGTCTATATTGGACCAAGCCACATGGACTAGACCCCACAATATCCCCCCCATATCCAACACTTGTTTGATTATGATGAAAATATACTAAATGTGTAAGATGGTGGTGGAGAAACATGTGGGAACTCTAATAATGATTTTTAAAATTCCTAATTCCACTTTGTGTCATAATAATGACATGAAGTTTTAAATTAAATACATTAGATGTCATTTCAAAAAAACCTTTCCCAATAGCAAGGGAGTAAAAATAAATTTATATTTTACCTAGATATTCTTCTAATGACAACCCAAAATAGAGTTGTAGAAATAATAAAACACCACGGTGAGGGATAGGGACCACTAAGAGCCAATTTCATGCATAGAAGTCTAGACAAACCATAAAGTCTAGAGGAAGCTTCAGATGCGTGACCTAATTGAATTCATTCTAAGGATCAAAGGGCATGATGATATCCTTGCCAAATATTTCATGAATGGATGAAAGCAAAGATAGGTGATCTTTATGGGGACCATGGTAGTTGTTTCTGAGGAACTAATAGGATAAGTGACTAACATTACCTATGAAGCTGTGAGGTACTTTAAAGATAATTGATGTAATAAAGAGATGATGCAATCCTTCTTTCTATCTGACATAGTATATCACATCAGAAAGAAAGCATTCCCTTGAGTTTACCTCTCATGAAAATGGATTGAAATATACCTATATGTAATGAACTATCTCACTCTTGAAGATAAATTCACTCATAATTTATCACATCACTGTTTACTGCTAAATCACTTCAAAGGACATATGATCATCCTAACCTATTATTTGATCATCTCCCTTGAAAAAACAATTCTAGTCTTTCAAGAAAGACCCTCTACAAATATAATCTATAAAGGGATTATCCTTTTTCTCACTAAATAAGTAAGTGATATGAGAAGTTAGGATATTCACTTGATGTAAAGTAATAGAGAGAATACCCCTAATAATGGCCTCTCTATGGTGGTAAAAATAAGTGATGGGCCCCCTTCCAATTGACTAACCCCATGGGAAAGAGGGAATAAGGAAAAGAGAAAGGTTCTTGACCCTTATCCCCCTTATAAGAGCCCTAGTAAGAATGATAATAGGATATTTTAGTTATAATAATATATTGAGAACCCCAACTTTGAACTTCATGAACTCAAGGTGGCCAAAATTTAGAGGAGGGATGAGGACCCTACAAAACTTCTGGAGGGCATCGAGTAGAGATTTTTAAATCTCCATGAAAACTTGTAAAGATTGGGAAAATAGATGGTTACTTACATGGATTAATGGAATAAGATGAAACAAGAGATTGATGATATAATGAAGGTGAATAGGGATCATCAGATGAAAAGAAAGGATAAGACCGAAGGTACCCCCAAAGGAAAGGAGGTAAGCACCAATACCCTAGGGGATCACAACACTAAAAGAGAGAAAATTAGAGGCATAATCAAACCTATAAAAACCACAAGGGGATGTTATAGGCCTAAAATGATAGGACTATTGAGCAATAGTTTGAAGAAACTAGAGGGCACAAACAAAGAGGAAAATTAATTAGAGGAAATTTAGTTGAGGACTGTGTCTAGTTAGTTTGGTATTTTTATCATTTTTCTAATTTTTTACTAAAGGACTATGTATTTTAGGCTATGTGGGCCTTATTTCATTTGTCTTATTGTATTAAACTATGGTTTTTAAGTCTTTATAAACCTAATCTTAACTTATCAAATTAAAAACATATACTTCTACAAAACTCAACATAACACTTGATTTCAAAACAACCCTAAAACTTTGTCCATAGAGTATACCAATTTATTAATTATTCAATTAATCAAATGAATAATAATTATAATAATAAAATAAAAATTTTAAAACAATAATGATAATGAAAGCTATAAATAACTATCACTAACTTGGTGTACAACCTAATAAATCATATTCAAAATATATAGGAAAACAAAGAGGAGTAAACTACTCAATAGATATCATAGTAATGAAAAATGACTTTATGGAACTTCATTAATACCAAATGTAAAAAAGAATTATTCTACATAGTAAAAATAAACCTTAAATAACAAGTCGATAATAACATTAAAAACTTAGCACAATAGAGTGCCAATAAACTAATATTTGAATTCAATATTTATACCTCCACACATATATTTCAACAACTTAACAAACAATAATGATTTTAAATATTCAAAAAAGTTAATAATCCATATATAAATAATCAAACTTAGTGAATTCCCAATGTATAGGATTCATAATAAATCCAAATGTAGATTGTAATCGATTAAAATGCAATAAATGTATCCCTACATAAATATAAAAGAATTATAATACACACATACATGAGTATGAAATAATGTTGAGAAGTGTTTTAATTTATATCAATGTCAAGGTTGATATCATTGATGTCAAGGTCAAGGTTGTTGTCATTGATGTCAAGGTGCATCTAGTAAAGATACATGGTGAAGTGTTCAAGTGATACATGAACCATGTGACATGGGAGAATTTGAAGGCAACCTAATGACTCTCTATTGAGAGATAATTTAAATTCAACTTAATGATTTTTTTTTGAGGTTTATGTCAAGATTCAGATCAATGTAAGCATGCTTGAGTACTAGTCTTTAAGTACAAGGTGTCATGATATGCCTAGTCATATCAAGATTAGTCATATAATGAGATATGAATGGTGAACATGAATAAGTATGTACATAAGTATGAAATTATTTCAAGAGCATGTATGGAATGTGAGAAGGAATAGAAGTATTAAAGAGAGTTTCAAGATTATTTTCCGAAGTTGTCAAGTCTCAAAGTGATTAAGATGCCTAGTCATGAGACTAATCATAACATGAAGAAGCCTTGTGATAAGGTATGAGAATGGTGTCCTAGTGATATGGATTAATATAGGAGTAATAGGTATTATAGGGTTATTTTATCATTCATATGAGGCATTGGACCACTTAGGTGTGTTTCAAGGTGAGCCTACAAGGGTAAGACCTACATACCTAGCATAAAACTAGACTAATTCTAGAACATACTTGACCAAATAAGGTACAACCCAAAAAAGGTTTGAAATGTATATGTAAGTGATTGTATGTTGTAATAAATATCTCATGCATCTCTAGGAATGATTGGTTTGTCATGGGAGTGAGTGGACCCTATAGAAAAAGCCTTGTATTTTAGAGATTTGTTGTTGCAATCAGAGTTGACCAAGTTAAAGTTGATAAATGGATGGAGGTTTAAGATTGAGATTTTTATTATTTTTCCATGGTGGTTTATGAGTAGGTATCACACCTAAAGTGTGATAAACTAGTGATACAAGTTTATCTATTTCTAAAAGGTCTAATGATGTAGATAGTGAAAAAACTAGATAAAAGTGAGAAGTTGATTAGAGAATGGTTATCATTGACTAGGGATGAATTCAATTTCATGATTTTTTTTAAATTATTGTAATAAATTTTCATATTGGATATATTTTTTTGAGGTTATTGGATATTTTGAAAATATTTCTCATAATTTAACCTATCTTGTGTAGATGAGACAGTGAAGGTGTAAGGTTATGAGATTGGTCCGTAAGATCAATATTGTCACTTGACCATGGTATATTTCTATTTTATAGTTATGTAGTGATATAATAGGATAATCCACATGATTCAAGATTCTCTAAAAGTGTTTAAATATGTGTTTAAGGTCATTATCACCATGACTATATTTTAAGGTAAACTAACATATTTGAGTAAGTTGCAGTGATGAGTTAGAGGATCTCTACCTTGAGCTGAAGCCTATAATGCATATCATGTTTTTTTGGGACATATATATCCTACCAATTCTTTTAATAATATTGAGAGTTAGTAATAGTGATTGAAATAGTGAAGCCAAAATGGGTTAACTAGTTTAGGTTTGACTATGTGTACTGAAGATAAAAGATTGATTTTTAAGACCAATATTTAGAATTAGACCTTGTAATTTTTTTAGTTGATAATGATATAGATATTTAAAATAATATATTGAATATGTAATAGGTCATAATAATTATTATTTTATGGATTGAAGTTCAAGTCTTCATGACTATGTTTTGAGACCAGTTGGCAGTTCTGAGTAGGCTTCTTACAAAGAAGGGTTTGAGTATTTTTACCCTAAGTTATGAAGTTTAATGCATATGGTGATGGCCCTAAGGTCAATAATATTTTGTATATGTATATTTTTCCATGGTTATTTTTTATTATTTTATTTATGCTTCAATTACTAAAGATAGACTTTATGGGTATGCATAAGCCTAATACGAATAGTACTAATGATGTGCTCCAAGTAGTGGTTTGAGATAAAACATGATATGGAGTCTATATGAGGCTCATAAGAATATATTGGAATGGTATAAGATGTTTTTATACCATTTAAAGTATTTTTATGTTCTCCAAGAAGATCAAATGGTAACGTGTGCTAAGTAGGTCTAATGGGATTAGTTCACCATGAGACCTAAAGGAGAGATAAGGCCTATTTGAGAAAGGTCAGACTTTAAGGGACTCAAAGCACATTTTATCCATTTATATGATATATAAAAATAATAATTCCATGGATTAAATAAGAGGATAAACATTTTTAGCTGAGCAAGAAGGATATATACAAAAAAGTCTTATATATATATATATATGTATGTATGTATGTATGTATGTATGTATGTATGTATGTATGTATGTATGTATGTATACTCACTAGGTAATTTTAGACCTATTGGTAAGTGTGTATGAAAATAAAATAAGAAAGTATATTTTAGAGTATGAGGTATTTTATACCATAATAATGAGATAAGGTATTAGTGATGAAAATTTTATATAGGTTATGTGTGAATATCAAGGTCATATGACCTAATCAAGTCAACAAGAGGGCTAATTGAGTGAAGAAGGTTTGAGATTAGTTTGAGAGGGATACAAGTATATGAAGTGTTGAAGAAGGAAATAATCATATATAATATGAGAAACATAGTATTTTAAAAGTGATCAAGTGTTTTGTGAGTCTAATTTGTTTCTGAGTCATCTAGGGGGTTGGTGCCTCCTTGCAAATGGGTACTTGTTCAATCTTAGCTAAGCTAGTGTTTAGTTAGTTGGGGTTGGTGCTCCATGTGAAGTTGGTGCTTCACTAAAGTTGCTTTTTGTCTTATAAGACTATATTAAATTTGAATCATCAGTGGTTTTTAATCCCCTTGAAGGTTTCCCACATAAATATTATGTTCATGTGAATTAATGCTTATGCTTGCTAAGATGCACATGCTTGTCTAAATGATCTATGATTGCTTAAGGAAGATTGTATAAGAATTTTTTTCAAGAATGATTCAACCCCCACTCAGTAATTTTAATTCCAACATTTGGTATCAAATCTTATTCCTTTAAAGTAGGTCTAACAACCTAAAAGATAGCTTAAAAGAAAAGATGGCTAGTCAACAAGCTCAAGATGGTTTCTCTACCAATAAGGCTCCATTGTTAAATGGATCTAACTATGAATTTTGGAATGTTAGGATGAATATATATTTTAAGTCATAAGAACATAATATTTGGCAGTTAGTTATGGATGGTTATATTTCTCTTGCTATTCTACCAACATATGTAACAAGTAAGAAGTCTAGTGAAAACAATTACAAGGTAATGAATGACATTATTTGTGGCCTATTAGAGGAAAATATTTTTAAGGTAATGAATTTTGTATATCGAAATATATATGGGATAAATTATAGAGAATATATGAAGGGGACACCAAGGTGAATATGGCCAAATTGTAAACCCACTGGAGATAGTTTGAAAGTCTTAAGATGAATGAAGATGAAATAATTGCCTCTTACCTATTGAAGGTTGATGAATTTGTAAATATAATTAAAGGATTAGGATAATAATTAAAATAATCTAAATTTGTTTAAAAATTCTTGAGATTACTAGATCTTAAGTTTGACTATAAGGTGTCTGTACTAGAAGAGTACAAGATTTGGACAACCTAGAGATGGATGGACTTCATGGCATTTTGATTGCTGATGAGATGAGAAATAATGAAGAAATACCTCCCATTAAGGAATAAGTTTAAAATTTTAGAATTATTAAAAATATAAAAAGGTTAAGGATGAGGAATTGTTAGATGTTGATGATGATCACTTGATAGCCATGTTTACAAAGAAGTTGAGGTTTGGATCTAGTAAGTACAAAGGTAAGTTTCCCTTCAAATATTTCAACTATGGAAAGATTGGTCACTTTACATCCAAGTGTCCTAACAAGGATAAATATGAACATGATGAAAATCATGGAGATGACAAGAAAACCTATAAGCCTGATAAAAATAAGGAGTTTGGGAAGTATGAAGGGAGGAAAGGAACTTTCAAGAACAAGAGAACCTTTTATACTATAGAAGACAAATATTCTCATGTAAGTGACTCAAGTGCATTTGATAGTGATGATAGCAGTCATGAACCTGAACATGAAAATAATGCAACCTATTTTCATTTCCATAGAATTAGATAATGAAGGTTATTTAAGTGGGAAAGGCATTATGGTTGATGTAAAATTAGATGAAAATGAATCTAAAGTAGATATTGAGGTGGAGTTGGTAAGTGCCATATAAGAGTTAAAGATTTAAAAGAGAAAGAATAAAAAAAATAAGATAACTAATTATGTAATATAAGGAGTAGATTGGTTTTTTTTACGAAAGGTTGAGTAACAGTTCCAATGATTATGATAAGATCATAAATCAAATTGAGGCACAAATGGAGGTAGTCGATACAAGTATAAAGGATAAAGAGGAAGAGTGCATCTGGTATGAAACTAAAGTGGAATCCTTGAAATTTTATTTGAATCAATCATCTATCAAGGTGAGGAATTTTGTGAAGTTTAAAAATATCATTGAGGCATTAGATGATATCTTGAGTAATCAAAAGTCTGCAAGTGACAAAATAGGTATTGGTTTCAAAGAAGACCAAAAAGAGGCACCTTAAGACAAAGAGAAGACTATTGAATAAAATAAGGTCAACATGAAAATATATATCAAACAAACCAATTATATAAGGTATGCCAATTCATTCAATGGTTACTATTTTGTGTGGAATCAGTTTTGTCATAGAGTAATAGAGTGTAGAAGACCCTCTAATAATGAGTACTATTGGGACTATAGAAGGATTCACATCTCACATCAGTCAATAGGTATATATAAAGTGGTTTTATAAATTTTCAATAATGTATGAAACATTACAGTACTATGTCCTAACAAAGTTAGAAGGTCATCAAGTCAAAACAGGAGGTTTGAAGTTCCTAGGGTACACAAAAGAAGGCAAATGATTATATGGAAACCAAAGATAGTGAAGATGAGTCATCATAATTATACAAGATTAATTGAAATATTTTTTGTGATATAGCATACTTAAGATGTGAAATCAAGTTAGGAATGCCTCTTGTTAGCTCACATTGATGATTAAATGGTTGATGAAGAGATCAAGCCTATAATGTCAATCAAGCCTAAAAAGATACTAAAGCACTTTTAGTCTTATGAGAGCATGAAGATATATGAATATATTTAACTTTAGTTTTTTTATTTCCCTATGGGAAGTCATGAATCCATTTGGATTCATGGAGAAACTATTCATGCAACATAAGTATGATGGATGCTTGGTTTGAGGGGGAGCTATTCAGATTTGTGACTGAGTCTCATCTGCATTGAGAAGTAGTCTTCTAATTATAGTTCATATGAAGGAGGTATTATTGGAGTAATGGGGACCATGTTTCCTTAATGATTCATATTCTATATGTGAAAATAAGGTGTGATTCCAAATGGTATATATGGAATACCCTTTGTCATTAATGTCAAAGGGGGATTAAATACTAGAAGGAAGATTGACCATTTTTGGGAAGTTATGAGTTATCAGTGATCATATCAAGGAATGGTATTCCATAAATGAAAAATGGGGAGTTTTTTTGAGAAGTGATGTCATATATGTCAAGTTAAAGGTTGATGTTATTAATTTTAAGGTCAAAGTTGATGTCATTGATGTTAAGGTACATCTCATAAAAGTGCATGGTGAAGTGGTCAAGTGAGATATGAACCACGTGACATGAGAGAATTTGAAGGAAACCTAATGAATATATATTGAGAAATAATTTCAAGTAAACCTAATTATTCCTATTAGGTTTATTTTAAGATTTAGGTCAAGGTAAACATGTTTGAGTACTAGTCAAAAAGTACAAGGTGTCATGCGATGCCTAGTCATATCCAGTTTAGTCATATCCTAAGCACATGAATGGTGAGCATGAATAAGTATTTACATAAGTATTACATTGTTTGAGTATTATTTCAGGAATATGAACAAATTATATAAGCATCAAAGAGAGTTTTAAGATCAGTTTCCAAAGTTATCAAGTCTCAAATTGCTTAAGAAGCCTAGTCATGACACTAGTCATAGCATGAAGGAACCTTGTGAGAAGGTATGATCATGGTGGCATGGTGATATGGATGAAAAAGGGATAATAAGTAGTATATTATTGTTTTATTATGAAAATGAGTCATTATAACACTCAGGTGTGTTTCAAGGTGACCCTATAAGGGTAAGACCTACATACCTAACATACAACTAGACTAGTTCTAGATCCTGCCTGACCCAATAAGGTACCGTGAAGTATTTTAAAGGTATATAAAGGATTAAAATTAGTGTTTTATCATGTGATATTATTTTTTTATAATGTTAATGAGGTGATGATTTCATGGAAAGAGTCTTGAAGGTCAGTTTCAAGACCTAATGTGACTTGTAGCTTAAAGCCTAGAGAGCAAAGAGAGAGATGGTGGCCAAATGAGGTATGAATTTCATATTGAAAGATATTAATGGAAAATGAGAATTTAAATATGTATTTAATGTTTTTAAAAATATTTTAACCAATTTTTAGTTCAAAATTTGAAGGTTAAGGGAAGAAAAAGTGTTTTGAGGTTTCTTGTGTGCACAGAATGAAGGATTTTCAACCTCAGAAGAACTTTCAAGCACTCATTAGCATGTGTAAAATATAAATTGGAACATAATATATTAATGCTATATGGATAAGGATAATAAATAAAATTTACAAGCATTTATTTTTTGAATAAGGGGCTAAGCTTTACGAACAATCATTGACACCAAAAATAGTGTTAACCTTCTCTAAAACCCTAACATTGACCCATTGAGAAATTTCTTGATCAAAACTTCACAAAATGTTTTAGAATGGATATTTAAATTATTATATTTTGTAATAAAATATCTTAAGCACCTCCATCTATGATTGGTTTATTAGGGGAGTGAGTGGACCCTACAAGAAAGACCTTATTTCTCAGAGATTTGTTGTAGTAGTCAGAATTGACCAAGTCAAAGTTGATAAATGGATGGAAGTTAAATATTGAGACTTTTATTATTTTTAAATTGTATTTTATTATCATTTTATATAACTCAGGTGTGCTAAACCATTCATACAAGTTGACCTCTCACTAAAAGGCCTAATGATGAAGATAATGAGAAAACTAGGTAAAAATGAGAAGTTTCTTAGGAAAGGGTTATCATAGACTAGGGATGAATAAAATTAAATGAATTTTTTAAAAATTACTTTAATAAATTTTCATGTTGTATATATGTTTTGGAGGTCAGTGGATATGTTGAAAATGTTACTCATAATTTGACATGTCTTGTGCAGATGAGACATTGAAGGTGTAAGGTTATGAGATTCATCTGTAAGACCAATATTGTAACTTGACCATGGTATTATTATATTCTAGAGCTACATAATGATCTAATAGGATAATAAACATTAATTAATAGTATATTAAAGTATCTACACCAGTTTTGAAGGTCATTATCACCATGACTATGTTTGAAGGTAAACTGGTAGATCTAAGTAAGCAAGTTATAGTGATGAGTTGGAGACTTTGTGCACTGAACTGAAACATCCAATGTATATCATGTTTTTTTTGGGACATATATTTTATATACATTCTTTTAATAAGGTCTGAGAGTTATTAATAGTGATTTAAATAGTGAAGCCAAAATGGGTTGACTAGTTCAGGTTTGACTATGTGTACTGAAGATAAAAGATTGGTCTGTAAAACCAATATTTGGCATTATAACTTGTAATAATTATAATTTAGAGTGATAAATATATTTAAAATAATCTCTTTAATGTGTCATATTAATTTTTATTTTAGGGATTGAATTTCAAGTCTTCATGACTATGTTTTGAGACCAGTTGGCAGTTCTGAGTGGGCTACTTATAGAGAAGGGTTTGCATCTTTTTACCCTGAGTTATGAAGTATAATGAACATGGTGATGACCATAAGGTAATTTATATTATATAATTTATTTTATTTTTATGTTTTTTTTTTTAAATTTGTGTTTATGCTTCAATTATTCAAGATAGACTTTTTGTGTATCCACAAGCCTAATATGAACAATACTAATGATATGCTCCAAGTAGTGGTTTGAGATAAAACATGATATAGAGATTGGATAATCTTAGTATGGATATATTGGGATGTAATATGATGTGTTTCTATCATGTAAAGAGTCTTAATGTTCTCCAAGAATATCAAAGGGTAATGTGTGCTAAGTAGGCCTAATGGGATTAGGTCACCATGAGACCTAAAGGAGAGATAAGGCCTATTTGAGAAAGATTAGACATAAATGGAATCAAAGAAAAATTTATCCAGTATATGAGATGTCCAAATAATTATTCTATGGCTGACCTAATAGAATATAAATATTTGGCTGACCAAGAAGGATATGAACAAGAAAGTATTTTATATATATATATATATATATATATATTAGGCAATTTTAAGCCTATTAGGAAGTGTGTGTGAAAAGTGAACAAGAAAGTATATTGTAGAGTAGAAGGAGGTATTGTACACCATTATAAGGATATAGAGTATTAGTGATGGACATTTGACATCATATGGCCTAATCAAGTCAAAAAAAGGCCTAGTTGAGTAAAGAAGGTTAGAGGCAAGTCTGAGAGGGATATAAGTTTATGAAGAGATGAAGGAGATCATCATATATTTTATGAGAAACATATTAATTTTAAGGTGATCAAGTTTTTTAGGTGGCTGAGTTATTGATTAGTAATTTAGGGTGTTCGTGCCTCCTTGAAAGTAGGTACTTGTTAAAGCCTATCTAAGTTGGTGCTTAGCTAGTTGGGGTTGGTACTCTATGTGAAGTTGCATCTTCATTAAAGTTGGTATTTTTCCTAAAGTAATATATTCCATTTACATCATCAGTGGGTTTTATTCCTCTTAAGGGTTTCCCACATACATATTGTGTTCATGTGTTTCATGCTCTTGTGAATTGATACTTATGTTTGCTAAGATGTACATGCTTGTCTAAATGATCTATGATTGATTAAGATTGTATTAGAATGTTTTTGAAGACTAATTATCATTTTGATTTAAACAAATACTTAAAACATAAAAGTAAAAACACACAACTAAGCTCAAATTATATCCTTAATCTACAACATAGTATCACTACAATTGAAGTGCCAAAAGAATGAGAAAAACATCAAATAATCATGCCATAATTCTATATTGAGTAAATCAAATGGGAAAATACAACTTCCATCCTTATGAACTTCCCATTGGTCATCTTAGCCACCTCAACCATCAGTTTGATGGTGTAGTAAGGTACTAGGGTGGTGTCAAATTACCATAGTAGGTTCAAGATTCTAACTCCACCAAAATACATAATAAATTAGTCAAACAAAATTAATAACTCATACTTGGACACCAACCTGAACCAAAAATTAAAGGCTCAATTATATCAAAAATATAGATCAAATAATCATAACTCTAAATCAATAATCAGTTCCATCTTAAACATGCATGAGCTAACTCAAATAACATTTACAACTTTTAAGTAAAAACAACTTTAAAATAAAAATAAACAAGATTAACATAACTCAAGCAAAGTTGAGGTTGAAGAAATATATTCAAATAAATGCATATGGAAACTAGTGAGATGAAGATCAATTATATTTCTTTCAATAACTAATTCTTTCATATAAGTATTACTCATAATACCCAAAATAGTTCTATTGGACAAGTAATTTAATTGTTACTATAACCTACTTGGAAAACTCATTACATAGTCAATAGTGGTAGTCGTTCCTAAAAAAACTTCCTTGCCTACCTTCCATTCCCCTTCCTCCATAGAAAATGAGAATGATTAAAAAATCCATGACTCCACCAAATATTCCAGTCAAACTAAAAATACTTAGGCCATGGGCCGAACAATGAAAAAATACTCAACATTATGTTCCCTATGTTTTAAAACTTATTTTGGAAAAAATTGAAAACATAACAACCTTCCCAATTCCCCGAAATAGTCCAAATACATAATGAAACCCTAAATAATTTCATTACAAAACCATTCACATCAAAATAACAATGACTAATTAGGGTTTTGAGTATAATCTTAGAGAAAGAAATTCCAACCATAATGTCAAAATTTTATAATAAAGCATACTTGATAACAAAAATATTTCTAAAATTTCCACAATGACCTATCTCAAATCATAAGGTCAACCTTATGTTTTATAATTTACATCTCATGCAATATAATGGTCTATGTGTAAAGACATTATTTCAATAAAAATTATTTGTCTGTGCAATGAAGTTGATGGACTAAAGTGCAATCCATGACTATAACTCAATGGTCATGGCCAAGATCAAGGTATAAAACCAAAACAAAAAATACTCATGCCAAATGATATAATTATGAATTCAAATTGAAATCAAACAACAAGAGTGAGTCTAAAATATTTCAATGTGTGACACCAAAAATGATGCAACATGGAAGTAAGATAGGGTTATGAATTAATTGAATTAATATTATATAACATTGATATATATATATATATATATATATATATATATATATATATATATATATATATATATATATATATATATATATATATATATATATATATATATATAATAGGTTGAATTTCACACCTTAATGAACTTATATATATATATATATATATATATATATATATATATATATATATATATATATATATATATATATATATATATATATATATATATATATATAAGTTCATTAAGGTGTGAAATTCAACCTATTAGAGATTGAAATCAATACACAAGAAGTCAAAATAATTAAATGATGATAAAATATGAGCAAAAATATAATGGTCAAATGAAGGAATATAAGGAATCAATAAGAAATAATATAATACCAACAATATAGTGCCCTCGGAATCTAAAAATGTCTCATAATCTAATTATCAGTGTCTTATCAGACTAGTCACACACCCTTGATTGTTGGAATCCACTACCAACCCTAACTCATTTCTCAGTTTCCTGTAGTCATAAAATAAGACATCAGAAGTATCTTGAAAAGTTATAACATCATATGTAAACAACCCTATAACATGTGAAAATAACACACATGATAATTTTGACAATTATCTAAAAAAATAAAATAAATCAAAGCATGATACTCATATCAATAATCTAATAACTAAAGTAACTAAAAAGTATTATAACCATCAACATAGGAAATATACCATAATAATGTCAAGTATAATTAATAAAAACTCGGAGAAGGATTAAAATCTAGGATATGAAATCCTCTCCCTCTTAAATAGGATCCTCCCCACTGATTTAAAAAATAGCTACAAGTAGTTTCACCTAAAAATATTCTCATTTTCTCACATAACACTCCTTTTACTACGTTGGTCCCATTGTACCAACACTTTTCGAATATATTTATTTTATAATTTAACACTAACATGATCTAGGATCCTCATAGGTTTTAATTTCATATTATCCTCTTCTAAAACCTAAAGGTTTTTATATTCCAAGAATGACAAGTATTATATATGTGTTTTATTAATAATGGAACATGAAAAACATCATGAATCCTATACAAAGAAAGAGGAAGGGCTAGTCAATTGGTAACATGACTGATCTTATCTACAATGTTAAATGGTATAACAAAGCATGGATCAAATTTGGAAGTCTTTCTAAACCTGATTGAAATTTTTTAAGGTTTATATCCTAGGAAAAATTTATCACCTACGTTAAATTCTCAAGGTGTTATTTTCTAGTCTATATAATTATTTTGTCAATCATAAGTAGTTTTCATATTTTTGAATATGAGATCCATATGTTTATCATAATATTTAAGTATTTTTAGACCAACAATAACCATATTTTAAAATTTATGCCAACCAAGTGGTGTTATACATTTGTGTCTATATAAAGCTTTAAATCGAGCCATTTTGATGAAATAATGATAATAGTTATTATGTGAAAATTTGACTAAGTGCAAGTAGTATTCTCTCTTATCTTTCTAATCCATAAAATAGATCTTTAGAATATCTTAAACTTCTTAATTGATTATTTTAGTCTAATTATGTATTTCTAGGTGGTATATTAAACTAAAGTTCAAACGTATTCCAAATTTTATGGTGAAAGTTTTCCAAAACCTTAAAGTGAAAAGCTTCTCTTAAAGGGATAATCACTTCTAGCATACCATGCAATTGAAAAACTTATTCCAAAAATATTTATGTAAACATAGAAGCATCATTTGGTATTTTATAGTAATAAAGTGACCATTTTTGGTAAATTTATCAATCACCACCATAATGGTGTCATGTTTATTGTGAGATTTAGGTAGTCAATAAATAAGATAAAGTGAGATTACAACCCACTTTACTCTTAGTATGTCATGAGCGTACAAAAATACCCTAGGGTGTTAATTATCAACATTAAAAGGATGACATTCTATGTATTTATAAATAAATTCAAAAATATTATGCTTCATACTAGGCTATAAATAATACATGATTAGTGTATGCCATTTTATTGACATCTGTATGAGTGAATTCAGGTGTTGTGTGCACTTCTTTCAATACTTGATACCACAATTCACTATACTTAGGTATAAAATATTAATTTTTATTACTTATAAGGCCATTTTTCAATAAAATAATAATAACCACCTTTACAATAGGCTCATCATCCAAACCTGTAACTCTTACCTCATCAAAAAAATCATCAACAAACTATTGTTTTAACACACAATGTTTGAAGTTAGATTTTAATAAAAATATTACAACAAGGTACATGCATTAGCTGAGTCATAAAAAACATAATTTTCCTTACCCTTGATATATGAAATATCCATGTCAAAATTACTCACAAATTTTGTTCATTTGCATTAATGCACAGTTAAAGTTTTTTGTTCAACTAAAAGTTCTAGGTTGTGGTGATCGAACTTCACCTTAAAATATTTACCCAACATGAAATGATTTCTCTATTTTAGTGCATTCACTATGGAAGACAACTCCATGTCATGTGTGGAATAATTATTTCCATCCTCCTTTAGTTTTCATGGCTAATAAGACACTAATTTACTATCTTAGATAAGAATTCCACCAAAACCTTCCTCAGTGTAAACACCTAAATTTAATTTAGTATTGAAATGCATCTAAAATCCTAATAATAATTTTTTAAAAATAATTCATCACATCTCCCTCCACATTCAAATAATTGAATAAGTCAAATTAGTCAATTTTTCGCACTTTAAATCCTTATTTTAAATATAAAATCTATATTTTACACCTCATCCAACATCTCCCACCTCTTTCAAATTGACTAATTTGACTAATTTGACTTATTCCTGTTGACTTAGCTAACTAATCCCATGCTTTTCTCAACCATTTGAAATGGTTTTCATCCTCATGGATGAAGAATCATTAGCTACCATTTATTATTTGGATCATTTAATAAATATAAATAATCCTCCACCATTGGATCTTCCTCTAAAAATCTATAAATAAACTTGAAACCCTTCATTTTCAAGAATTCTAGAATCAAAATCCTGACTTATGCTACCAAAGTTCTATTCAACTCAAAAGTGAATCAAAGAGAATCAAAGAATAAAAAAATCCTTTTGCACAAAAACATTGTCTATACTCCTTTTCCTTGGAAGTGTGAGCACCACATTTTCAAAGAGCAAAACAAGTTTACATCACAATGGAGAAAGTTTGCACATTTGAAGTATAACTTTATATTTTTTATTTTATTTATTTATTGCTCTCTATTAGGTTGAATTTAGCTTATTATAAGATTAAATTCTTAGTTGATTTATTAACACTTATAAATTTAGTTTACACATTTTTGGCATAGCTGGTGGGATATTCCCTCATCTTCTTCAACCTTTGATCATCATATTTGCATTTACAGAGTATTTTTTATTTGATTTTTTATTTTTGTATTTGTATATGCATTTAATATTGTCTTTTTGAGTGCCAGTATAAGCTACATGTCATTATCAAGAATTGTATGCTCGATTATGTACGCCCATTACATAATAGTGAATTTAGAAACATCAATAGTGAAATTGTACCTTGTAACATTGAAATTGTTTTCGACCCATTTTTAGTCTATTTTTCCTTATTTTATTTAAATCATTATATTCATGTTTACTTTTTGATTTTGTCTATGTTTTTGGTTTTTTTTAAACTCTTTGTTATAGGAAAAATGAAAAATTAGTAATTTTAGTGAAATCACGCGTCTAAGAGAAAAATTGTCATTCTTGGTAGCAAAATGTTCAATTTAGTATCAAAATCATTTTTTAGTCCTTCTATGTTTTCTATTATGTGTCTATAAGTTTAATAATTAAATCATCATTCTCAATAATGAATTCATCTTTTTGTGTAGTGAAATCATCCTTTTTGGTAGTGAAATTATCTTTTCTAATAACGAATTCATCTTTTTGTGTATCAAAATCATCATAAAGGGTAGCAAAATCATCCATTGATTTATTTGTTCTCTACTTTCAATATTATATCTTTTTCCTATGTTTATTTTATCATAATTTAACTTTATATCTTTCTATGTAACTACGAATTTGTCAACGAGGAGTGGTTTTCACTTTGTTTTTGTAGTTTTTACTTATTCTATTACAAGTTACCTTGATCCAAGCCTAAATTATAACCATTTGTTTTCATAACTCTTGTCAAAGATAACCAAAAAAAAAGGAAAAAATAAATAAATTTCTTTTACTAATGCTTTCAATCTTGATTTTCAAAGTTTTTAGTAATTACATCACATTTTATTTCAGCATTCTATTTATAACTTTGGTAATTATGTATGTTATTTCTTTGGCATCACATTAGTGATGATACTTTAGAATCAGAAACATTTCCATAATATTTTGTGTTACCCAAGTAGTGCCCACATAAGCTTTCTATTTGGTTTCATATTGGTGATGATATTTGGAAATTAAAAATGGACATTAAATTTTTATTTTATTTTTTAGGGGCTCTATTAAACATGGATTTAACCACCACATAGTAGGCTAAACCCCATTTACCAGTGGGGTATATAAATCAAGATCTAGATGTTTTAATTACTTAAGTAGTTATGTGGTTTAAGCATATTGTGATGTGATAGGATTTCATGCTCCAATACCCAGGGTTTCAATAGTTGACTTGAAATATGATATCATCAATTGTCAACACACTAAGACCCCTACACCTATGTTGGGCACTTTGAGACAAGACCCAATAATATGTGTCTACTTTATCTATTTCTTCAATGGTATTTTTACCTATATAATATTGTGTAAAACTTAAGCCTATGATAACTTATTTTTCCATTCAACTTTGGTGCATCGATTACTGATTAGTGATGAGAAGCTACCTTCTACATACCCTTGAAAGTAGACTAAATGGGAAATAGGAATGATATGATCCTCCATAGTTAGTTCCTTGAAATATTAGGTTATAGCTAAGAGTACGAATAAGTTAGTGACATCAGAAAGCCCAATAGTTGTTAATGACCCTCATTCTAGTTTTTTTCACATTTTATGTGAAATTTATTGACTATTTATAATAAAAGTTTTATTTGTTGTTTTTATTTTGTTTGACACATATGTTTATTTGTAGAATCATTTAGTTGATGATAAAAAATTTAGTCACTTTGTTATTTTAGTATTTTCTTAGTAGTGTTAACCATTGAAATAAGCATGGCTATGTGGAATAATAACTTGATCAATTCAGTCACAAGTTAAAATCCAAATAATTCATGTTGTAACCAAGGGTTATATACAACTAGTTTTTATTCAAACACATATTCAAATCAATATCAAATCAATCATCCAATAAATCCAAATCCAATTTTTAATATGTATTCATCCTCCAACCTCAATCAATAAATCCAAACATGAGTATTTATTCAAGTTTACCAACCAACCAATTCAACTCAAACATCAATCAATCAATTCTTAACTTAAATACTTATTCATGCTTACCCATATAAAAAATCAAAACTTTGCTTTAGGGATAATATCAAATCAATTTTTAGGCTATGATAGTCAAAATTATTATCCAAATTCTACACCATACATATATCAAATACCACCAATCACAACTAAAAATATGTTTATAGATCCATATGGTCTCAACTGTAACATCAATATAAATCAAAATTTTGGTTCACTTTCACCTCCACTTTCAGCTATTTATATGAACCAAAACACATTCACAAATCAAACCCACATTCAATAAAATACAAATATGTTCCACCTAATTAAATTTTACAATTTTTACACCCATCAAAATCAACCTTTCCAAATTAATCAAAATCAACCATTTGATTTTTCATTTAACTCATTCCAAAACATGAACCAAATTACATCAAATAACCATACCTTCATAAATTCACAAAATCTAAATATTCTCACTTTCAACACATATCAAATAAATCCATCTTTCTAAAACCAAGCTACTTATTTAGTACACTTCATTACTAGTGAATCCCAAAACTTTCCATAATGACATCATCTTATCCCTAGTGACACTATTCTTCAAAATCATACAAATTTGCCATCCACTTTTTATAGTTCCAAAATCCATCACTAAACTATCCAATATTTGGCTTACAAAGAGTACATTAGAATTAATCCACATCTATTCATGTTTAAAAAACATACTTTGAAGGTATGTCAAGATGTCCTTCTTGAGCCTAATCAAGACATCTCATTTCCAAATAAAGGTCACAATCTTCTATCTACTGTCAACCAAATAACTATTTTTTATAAAATACCCATTTTTGAAAAACATACTATTTTGAACCAAACATAATTTAATATACCCATAATTGAATCACCATATGTCTTCAGTCTAATATCTAAGATTCTACATTTCAAGAAATCTCTTCATCCTAAATCCAACATTTCTAAGCAATCAGTGAAAAAGAAACTTGGCAATAGTGTAATTCAACAAGCCTTCCTTATGGCCACATCCAAACCAAGATCAAATTTATTATCAAAATAAGATATAAAATTTCTCTTGGGATTAAAGTAAGTTTCATCATTATCAATGTCAACTTTGGTCCCAATAATAGCTTTATCATTAGGCAATTATGAAAATGTTAGTGATAATGTTATGGGCAAGGAGGAATATTCATCTATTATAAGTAAAAATTTTATTAGTAACATCAAATCAGTATGTTCCATTTCCATAAACACTATTATTCATTTTCCCATTAACATGACACTACCTACACATGACAACTGGTATTTGTAGAAATAGACCTCATTTAACTTAACCCATGAAAACATATCAATTATAACATTTATAAAAATAGATAAAAGTATCCCATTTGAATAAATTTTACTTCACCAAACATTGATTAAATATCCAAAAAGAAATAGATATACACCAATAGATGAAAAAATCAACTCCTTATTGCTTGATGATAATTATGTCAAAAATAAGGAAAACACCAAGTTAGCTAAAAGAGAAATGACATTGAACAATCTTCTAGTTATAATCAAAGAAAGAATCTTAACTCTTGTGTTGCATACTTATTATGCTAAACTAATACAATGGCACTATAATGATTTGGATCATGATTTTGAGATTAATGATAAGGCACATTATGACAAGTTTGAACATTTTGGATTTGCCAAGGAATTAAAGATTGTCAATACAAATCTATCATATTTTGACTTTTGTAGTATTTGGTGGTTAGTTAGTAGCAGTTAGGTAAGATATATTGGTATTTATACTTATGGTGAGCTCATTAGTTTGTGGTGTTTGATACTCTTTAACAACATTACTTATAGACCTTATAGAGAAAGACATCATAATTCAATGATGATCATAAGAACTCTTATAAGGTTTCTAGATTTTAGCTTTAATATCAAGCATATTAATGTGGGTCTATTTGATAATTATGTTTTCCTGAGAAAATCCAAAATTACCACAAAACTTTTCTAAAGAAACTTAAATATGTATATATTTATTCAACAAGGATTTCCTAATAGAGAACGATACTCTAGATGATTTTGCTAATAACTTTTGGTGGGATAAATAACCTCATCATGGTCAAGTACTATTAAAATTAAATAATAGAAATGAAATAAATATTGAAGAGGAAAGATAGTGAGAAAAACATAGATTATCTAAAGTTGGCATGGGATAAAAAGATGAAAATAGGAAACTTATGCATCTTGTGACCTTCCATTAGGAATAGACGCCCAAAAACAATTAAAATCACAAAAAAATAAAAACTTATTGTGTACAAGTACCTTGATACTTGGGGGAAGCCTATTTTCACTGCATTAAATTTACCATCATTTACATTTTTTCTTATATATCAGATGTTATGTTTGGTGATTATTTAGTTGTTAGTTCGCATAACACAAACATTTCAAATTTCATCTTATCATTTATATTTTATTCATATCACCATATTATCTCATGAAAAACATTATCAAAATTAGCATTACATTGATTCTTTCCTTATTTATTATGAGTAGAATAAATCTCTTTTTCATACATCTCTTTGCTAGACCTAGAAAATACTAGCCTACTCTCTAGTCTAGAAGATTCTCCATGATAAAGTATCCTCTTACAATTTCCTTTAAATTAGAAAACATTAAATAAGATAAAAAAATAAATATGGTAATTTTATTTTCTATCTTGGTCTTCAATGATAAGCCATTGCATCTTACTAGTCATATGGGGCCAAGACTTGGGGGTAAAATCCTTACTTATAACATTACATCCTTAATCAAAACTTATCAAAATCAAATCATCTCTCACCTTTAATTGATCATAGATATTGAGACTTTATAGCTCATTAGCTGCATAGGATTAGCATTTGGGAGAGATAACCTTACTCATCTATACATATCCTTTAGTGATAACCCTATTTGTCTACTTGGTCACATGAAACGACATGTAGGGGTCAAAAAATAAAGTATTAAAAAATGAAATCAAAATGTTTCCCAAGAAATTTTGCTTAAATAACTTGTCAATATGTTCATGCTAAAAAGGGAAAAATTTATCCCATTAACCTATTCTATCATGGTTATTTCTCTCGAGACTCATCCAACAAAGTTAGTATTTTTTGAGTTTAGCAAGATGTACATTTTGATCTTTACTCATAAGGATTAGATCATAATCCTTTGTTATGAAAAATTTTGATTTTCATCTTCACCATAGCATACTTATCATATTCCTTCTTTCATTAGTTTTTTTAAAATTAAAATTCATATGTTATATAAACCAAACAACTAGGCTATCAATCGTAAAACAATTGATTAGTGCATTCACAAAGTTTCATGTATATCCATCATGCTACATCATTTTCAAAAATAAGGTCATCCATGTGTAAACCATTGTGAATACTTACCCTAGTTACTTAGGGGCATCACCTTTCAGTAATCCATGGTATATTCCAAAGTTTATCATTTTGTCAGTTGTTAATCATTTATCCTATCACATGCTAAGTTTAGGGTTGTTATTCCTATATGTGAACCTGGATTCTTCCTTTTGATATCAGAAAAACATCTTATTCCTTATTTCAAAAATACCAAAATACAAAACAAATTTAAAAAAAATAATACAAAAACATTCCAAAAAAAATCAATCTCAACACATCTATCATTCTAAACTATATTCCACATTGTTCGCTCCTTCTTGGGTGGGTCACTAGTACATCATTTTCATCAAACATTCAAAATGCTTCATCAATCATCCACTTTCTCATCACTTCTTGTATTGGGAGAACTACATCTGGCTTGATATCCCCGTATAGACTTTGTCTAAGGTGGATTATTTAAGCAACACTTAGAAACATGGGGTATCTAGGGTTAGCTCGGCCATCATCTTCCCCGTCATCCATTTCCCAAATCATGGATTATCTTATCTTTATGCTTCTCCCTCAATTGTTTAGTACCTAACCTCACTCTTGGATATAATTGCCTACACATTCTCCCTTTCTTGGATTGATTTTCTTACAATTTTTTACATTCTTTGTTTGTTTTTAATGCTGTATTATTTGTTTTATGTCTCTAACCATTCACTTGGTTATTTTTATCAAGTTGGTTATTTCACTTCATTTTATCTCTAGCCATTAAAATGGTTATTTACCTTACTTTGTCAATTTTGATCATTATTCTTTTATGTGAGTTAATCTTTATTTATTTATTTATGTTTCATTATTTCTTAATATTATTGCATTATCATTTTGTGTGTGATACAATCATTTAGATTACTTTTGTTTTCACATCTTGTTGTAAATTATTGTTTTTTGTGCGTTTAAAAATATTATATTATGAAATTCATAATAGTATGGTTATGGTTTTACTATATCATGATGTACTTTACTTTTACACAAATTATTCTTTCTTTGGTTCATATGCTTAAAACATCAATAGTCATCATGATTATTCAATATGGTTTTTATGCTATATTAAAAATTAGGTTGCTCAATTCTCAAATATTTTTGAAAATCTAATACAAATAATAAAACACAAGTAATGTAGCTATATCACATTCTAAATCCATACAAACCACCCAATCATAAATAAGTAATACATCCATAATAAATATGTTGAAAGAATTAAAACATGCTAGTGTAAATCAAAATGTAATAATATATAACAAGTGCTTCCATATATCCATACATCTACTCATCATACATAAAATTCATATAAAAAATAAAAATTCCATCAATTTCCAATCCACATAAAAAAATTCTCAATAAATCTCTCTCTCTCTCTCACACACACACACATGTCTATATAAATATACATATATGTATGTGTATGTGTATATATATATGTATGTATGTATGTATGTGTGTGTGTGTGTGTGTGTGTGTGTGTGTGTGTATATATATATATACATAGATATATGTATGTATGTATGTATGTGTGTGTGTGTGTGTGTGTGTGTGTATGTATATATACATATATATATATATATATATATATACATATATATATATATACATAGATACATACATACATACATACACACACACACATACATACATACATATATACATAATGTGTCTATACAAAAGATACATCTAAAAATATGTATACATTGATGAATCAATCTATCTAATATCCCTTATGTCTCATCCTATCATTCTGATGGAGTGCTTGGTCTCAAAAATAGATCCTCACATCATGGTTTGTCTTATGGAGGACATATCACATGTTATACCTATTCTACTAACCTCTCTGACTCAATCAATTGAACTGATCTAGTAGATGTTAAACATCTCATATAATACTCCCTAAAATATGGTACCCTCTAAGAACATGGTATAACATCCCCATACAATAGGTTTTAATATGTGTCCTAATCCATGGCCCTCATCACTCTATCCAAAGTAATAATCTAACCCTATCTAGTTAGTAGAACCCTCACCTCTACTAGCTCAATCCTAGTTGTGTCTCTCTCTCTTGTTTGTAGCACTGTGTCAATGTTGTATAGTCTAGTGTTTGGATCTCTACATCAAGTGTAACAAATTTTTTATCCATACCATCCCCATCCATCCCATATATAATTTCCTTTAATATGTCAACCTTAGACTATAATCATCTAATCTCAGCAGTCTGGTCCCCTCTATCATCAATTACACCCTATAATATGTAAACCTCCTAGTGAAATCCATCAATCTCTTGATTATGCTTAAATCTACTCTTGAAGTTAATTAATAAGTGCATGCTCCTCTCCAGATCTTAGAGTGCATGAAGAACTGACCATATCCCCTCTATCTATTTGGGTTTCATGTGTTGATCTCATAATCACATCCTATCCCACTCCATCATCCCTCTCTCTATCCTCTTCACTATCTACCTCTATCAATGGAGTCTCCTCTCCAACCATTTTATTTTTATCCTGGTCCATCCCTATATCAACATCAATATCAACCCCTACCTCATACAAAAAATTTATATCCTCTATGTTTGTAATCTCCACATCATGCAATTGGCTAACCTCCAAAACATGTCTTCTACCTCATGATTATGCTCATTATCTATCTCCTATAATATCCCTCCTAATCTATGCTCCCAATCATGTTCTTTATGATGCCTACTCAAGCTATACACTAGTCTCTACCTCCATGTCCATGGTGGTGTGTATGGAATAGTCAATATAACTAGTCTTCAATGAGACCACCAATTTGCATACCCATTAAAAACTCTATCATCAATGACATCTCCCTTATAACTCTATCTAATAGTTTGTAGATGTGTCCAACTATGATTTATTATGGTGATATCAATGGTCATGCCCCATTATGCTCTATCCCTCATCGATCATACAAATACATGTGGCCCAGCTAGTATATGTTTCCTCACCCCAAACTACCTTACCACCATATCTAAATGATATATCTTTATGATGTAATCATATCTTTTGATAATGTAGTAAGGGGTCATCATATAGTCATTGTGTAGGTCATCATGTGGCTACTAAAACACAATCTCCCTATAAGGACTCCAAGTGATCTGATCATCACCTAACTCATCAATAGACCTCCTATAAAACTCTAGGTCACCTAAGTGTGGTCTATGTGTACTAATAATCACATGTCATCCATATGCCAAAGGCTCATCATTAGATGAAGTGTTCATGTGTCCAACCAACCTCTTTATAGTAATGTGCTCCTAACACCACACATGTAGTAATGTAGATGGGTCAATCTCTCTCTAATCTAAATACACTACATGATTTAAATCTTGGTATAAATGTGATAACATGTATAGAACCCATGAAAATATCTTTCCATATCCAGCATGTCTCCAATCACATCTGGAATACCAATAGGACATAACATCCCACTCTTATTAGGTAGTATAATGCCACTAATAATATTCATGAGTACAATAATTAAAGAATCCATCTCTAATATGGTATAATAGTCTACATCAACATAGCTTCTAATAATAGGAATCAACCCATTTCCAAAAATCCTAATAATGTGATATATTATGGATCCTCTCCCTAGTATAAACATCTCCCTTGTATCAGAATACCTAGAATTTGATAGACATCCTCCAAAGTAACAGTCATCTCCCCTATTAGTAAGTGACATGTACTTGTCTCACTATGCCATTTCTCAACAAGTGTTGTAATAATCACTCTATCAAATTTAACCTCTAACATTTTTACAATGTAAGATAATCCACTCACCTCTATCATGCCAAACTCATATTCTATGAAGCTCACCATCTATGCCATACTCCAATCTTTGCTCTCAAGTTATAAACACTGGTAATACCTCCTAAAAATCATATACATGAGAGTTTTATTTATTTTACTCAGCATTAAATTCCAAATTATAACACCATTACAATAAATCCAATAAACAACAAAAACAAAATAAAAATTTTCAATCCATTCACTCATATAATTTTCATAATATATATCATTCTCCTTTCATTCTTAAACAATTTAGATTCTACTTTTTGCATTTTCATTCCTACATTTTTCAACTTTTCTATCAATTCCTTCAAATTTTTCTTTGAATCACTCCCATAAATACACTTCTCTGATCAATGATTTCTCTCCCCTATTGCATGATTTCACCATAACTAAAAAATAAAATTGTCTTTTCAACCTAAATTGATTTTGCTTCTCTATTTTACAAAATTTCAACTACGTTATGCAAATTCACCATTACCTATAATGAATTCATTAATTTCAATGGAAAATTCACCATTTTGATAATAATGAATTCATTTTATCTAACTTTATACCCTAATTAATGAACATAAATGCAAAAAAAATCAAATTTAAATTAAGTTACCAGAGGCCCTCTCCTCTCAGGTCTGTAGAACCTCCTCACACACTCCATTCAGTTCTTGTGGTGTGAAGTATGTTTCATATTCTCTCTAAGGTATTAGAGCAAATGTCTCAACTCCATTACTTTTTGAAAATAGCTTTGAAAATCAAATTTTAACAAATGAATTTCTATACCCCATTTGTTCTACTTATATTTTTCTTCCCTCTCAAATATTCCCCCCATCCCTTCACCCATAATCATTATTCATCCAATTTTCAAATTTTTAGGATACGTTAAATCAATTTATTCTAAATTTTTTTTCAAAATATTGAAATAATCTATTTGCATAAAATAAATGCAATCATTTTCAGTTTAATATATCTTTTCTATTTTTAGATCTATAGCTTATTATCACTAGGATATATTATTCCTACAACCACTCAATTGGCCACTGCATCATTATAAAAACATTAAGTGTGAAATCTCTAAAAATTAAAGATGTTGTTTTCAAAATCCACACTCTAGTTTTAGTTAACTAGGGGCAACCTTTTTACACACCCAACATCTTACAAGTTTGACAGCACTTCTATAGTAAATTGATTTATCATTCCTCCACATCATTTTTTCCATTTCCTCTTTTATTTAATTTCTAGTATTTATCAATTTTATCACACAAACCCTCAAGGGGGCATAATTACGCTCATTTTCATTCAGTTCAGACAAAATTCTCTTTATCAATCATCAACATTACACTTCTTATACTATTCTTCGAAATGTTTTGCATCACAATACTATTTTAAAGAGGGGAAAATATAGACAACTTAATTTGATTTAATTTTGAAATGCACGTAAAATCCTATTAACAATTCTTCTTAAAATAATTCATCACATCTCCGTCCACATTCAAATAATTGAATAAGTTAAATTAGTCAATTATGCACACTTAAAATCCTTTTTTAAAATATAAAATCTAGTTTTTACACCTCATCCAACATCTCTCACCTTTTTCTCCCTCATCCCAACCAAACCCACAACTTTTTGAACCTCATATGAGTCATCCCTTTATTTGTCAAGAATTTTGACTTATTCTTGTTGACTTAGCTAAATAATCCCATGCTTCTCTCAACCATTTGAAATGGTCTTCATCCTTATGGGTGAGGAATCATTATCTAGAATTGATTATTTGGATCATTTAATAAATCTAAATAATCCTCTACCATTGGATCTTTCTCTAAAAATCTATAAATAAACTTGAAAGCCTTCCTTTTCAAGAATCCTAGAATCAGAATCCTGACTTATGATAATGAAGTTCTATTCAATTCAAAAGTGAATATAAGAGAATCAAAGAATGAAAATCTCATTTTAAACCAAAATGTTTCCCATTCTCCTTTACATTGGAAGATGAACACCACATTTTTGAAGAGCAAATCAAATTTACATCATAGTGGAGAAAGATTGCACATTTGAATTATAAGTCTGTATTTTTTTTCTTTATTTGTTGCTTTATCTTAGGTTGAATTGTTTTTAGAGTAATATTGAATTCTTAGTTTATTTCATATCACTTCTAAATTTAGTCCATACAATTATATGCATCTGCATAGATCTAAAAATTACCTTTTGGATTGGGAATGATAATTATAGGTGTTATAGTTAATAACTCTTTAAGATTCTTGAAATCCTCTCCACACCAAGGAATCCACACAAACATCTTAACATTTCATTGAAAGTAGGTTATGGAATGAGTTATGATGAAAAAAATCTCAATAAACTTATGGTAGTAACCAACCAAGCCTATAAAACTACGTACTTCATTAGTGGGGCCAAGCTAATTTTGTACACATTTTATCTTTTCTAAATCTATGGAAATACCATACTTAAAGATGATGTGCCCCAAATAATTAATTTTAGAATGAAAAAATTCACATTTAATATTTTTTCCAAAAAAATTATGTTGTCTTAGTCTTTGAAAGACTACACCTAAGTGTCTTTCATATTCAGCCTCATTTTTATAGTATATTAGAATTTCATACAATAGAAAAAGTAAAAAATTATTAATATAATCCATGGATATACTATTTATGAAATTCATAAATGTTGTTAGCACATTGGTCAAGCCAAAAGGAATAATAATGAACTTGTAATGTCCATACCATGTTCATAATGTTATTTTGTGAACATCCTCCTCCTTGATTCTTAGCTTACAGTAGCCTAATATTAATTCAATTTTAGAGAATATTGATACTCCTTTCATTTTATCAAATAAATCATCAATTATAAGTAAGGGATATCCAGTACTAATCATTACCATATTGATAATAAGGTATTCAATACATAACCTAAAAGTTATATATTTATTCTTTATGAAGACAACCTATACACTCCAAGGACATACATAAGGATCTTTGGATATGGGAGTAGCTCTAGGAATGATATATATGGAAAATTCAAAATATAACCTGTGTTGAATACCAATTAGTTTTTTTAGGAAACACATCCATAAATTCCTTTAGGATGGGGTAATCTTTACAGGATGATTCTTGGTCCTTGGAAAATTATTGCATTTATATTGCATAGAATTTTTAACCCTTATGCACATACTTTTCTAATTGTAGAGCTGAAAGTTTTTTTGTACCCTTGTCATTTAGATCTTTTATACTTATATTAATTTCCCAAAGTCATATGTGTACTATACCTTCTTACCAAATCAATTAAGCATTTATTAATGTTGTTGTCACCAATCCATGCCCAAAACAAGAAATGAGATCATGGTACCCCAAAGGTGTTAAAAATATCTTTAATTTAATATTAAAAAAACCTATATCAATCTTAGCTTTCTCTAAGCACTCCTAGATAGGTACTCTATTTCCTATACCAAACTTGACCACCCAACATTCTTTGATCTTGACATGTTTAATTTTACATTTACTTGATATAAAAGGAGACATAAATCCATATGTTGTACCATAATTAATTAAAAATTATGAATAAAAATTGGCTATAATACCTTTAGTTTTAATCAATTTTACATGAAAGTCAACATTTTGATTCTTAACAACTATATACACCCAATGATGAGTTGATTGTCAAAGTTTCATATCAGGACACTCCTTTCAATAGTGGTTATTACCACATTCCTAGCATTGGAAAATTATTTTTGGTGATAAAATAATGGTATTGATTCCTATGGGTGGTCTATGTTGCTAATTTTGGGCCTCATTTCTACCATATAGATCTATTTTTGGTGAATTTTATGACTTTAAGTTATTATTTTTCCTTTGTAACTTATTAATTCCACTTCTACTCCTTGTGAACATGTGGTTTTGATATGTTTTCTTAAAAATATTTGGTGAAGGAGAGATATTTTTGGACTTTGATTGTTGTCTACTAATTTTAAAATATTTTCTTGCCTTATGTTGATACTTCTCATTCTCTTATGCCATATGATCATCCTAATTGGTATCTGATTTAACTTATTTTGAGAACATTAGATTTTTATTCCTAATTTAGTTAAGGGTCTAGACTAATAAATCATTAAATAATATTGAAATAATTGAATTAATAATTTGTATAATTTATTTGACTTTCATAACTTTCTAAAAATAGTAATGAAAGAGGATAAATGTAACTTATCTTAAAAATAGACTAAGACAACTGAGATAGAGGTTAAAACTAACTATGCAGGACTGAGAAAGTATCATGAACCTGGATCTAATTTTCTTTTGGTGAAAGGATAGTAGCATAAAAAATAGGACACTTTGGGGTCTGGTGCTATAGTCTAGGTCATGTCATTGTTTTCCAAACTAGTCATAAAGATATGAGTTTTTTAGGTTTTGTCTATTGTTCCTATGTGAGCCTACCTATGAAAATTTGGATCCTGAATGTCAATGAATCTTCTTGTAAATTTGATTTAATCTAAAACTCTATACCTTCATTGTGCTTAAATAAAACTTGAGAAAGAGTGGGGGCTTAGTGTGTGTAAGATGCATTGAACATGTATCCACATCCCTTGTGTGGGCACCTTGCCTACATACCAATACTCTAAAGAGGGATCAGGCTATATTTAGTTCTCCCACTTGATGTGCTTTGTACAATAGTGTTATGTGGATGTAAAAATGTCAAACTAAGAGTACTTGAGGTGGTTAGGGACTAGTGTGAGGGTTTAATTATGCTTGTAGCTATATTGGATGGCTATATGTAGAGAATATGGAAATTTGCCTTGATGGTTTTATTTGTATTCTTTCTTGCTTTATAATATTTTTCAACCCCTCATAAATGAAATTTAAATGGGATTTTATAAAGATCAATTCGTTATGGATTAAATGTATTCACACTAGGATAACATAATGAAGAATAGGAATCGAAAGGAAATCATCATTTGGGATCAAAATGTGATTGGATAAGATAAAAAATGGGACACCCTAGGGTCTTACACTATATAGTCCAACCCCAACACTCCTATCATATAGTCTTAAGACCTAGGGGATGGAATTAGCATGGGAAATTTAGCCTAGCTAAGCTGGAATTAGGTCTCAAAAGTCTACAGATGACCAATTATAAGAAAAAAAGTGTCTAGAAGGGTCATGAGAGCATGAAAGAAGGTCATATGGATTGCATGTCACCATCCACACTCAATCTAAAACTTTGGACATTTTATATGACTACATTTCCCCCTCTTTTTATTCTAGTGATGCAATAAAGAAAAATACTAGGATAAAGGAAAAGTAGAAAGTGTACCTTAACTTAATTGCAAGGGTGAAACCCATGAAGTTGTATTATGTTGAGTGTACATAGATAAATCACATTATGAAGTGTAAATTTGCAAGAAAAAACAAATAGGAGATCCGTTCTTATTAGATATGTTATATCTAAAATAATAATATACAAAAGTTAGGTAAGAAAGAGAGGAAGAGAAAGGAACAAATGCACCTCATTGGGTATATGGACCAATAAAAAACCTATTGTGTTATTGGGTAATGTTGAGTGATGTTGGGTATGTGTTTTACCAAGAGCAATATCATGAACATAGTTGAGTACTCAATTCCCCAAGAGTGGCTCAAGAATGCAAAGGTTGGCCCTTTGGCTCCATCATCACCCAATATGTAAAGATATGTGATCATCCATGTGTTAATTGATTTTTGGACTTTGTGTCCAATCCATATGAGTAGGTGGCTCAAGAATACAAAGGCTAGATAGACCTTTGGCTCCATCATTGCCCTGTAAGTGAAGCTATGAACTAATACTAGTATAAATGTGTGTTATATGATATAGCTCTTGAATCCCATGAATGCTCTATAATCTGACATTATGGCATAGATAGATGAATGTATAATATAAACTAGGCTAATCTTGGCCACTCTAAAAGGAGGAGATTAGGTTTGTATGAAAGCCACTCTAAAACTAGAAACTAGGCTTATGTGGAAGCCACTCAAGATTGTGGAGGTTAGGCTTGTATTAAATATACTCCAAAATTATTCCAACCACTTTTAAATAGAATAAGGCACACAACTGCTAAGGATACCTAGGTAATATATTGAACTCAAAAAAATAAAAAAGTCAAATGTGCCATGCACATTTCCCCCAATCACTAGTGTCTATAACACACATTCTGATCTAGAAGTTATACCATCTACCCAATCTAAAACTATAAATGAGAGTCATCATGTTATGCATGATGCCCCCTATATCTGGATTCTTTGAGAAAAACTATACTAAAACTACTAATTCTGAACTGATCTATATTTGAAAAAACTATAGCTAAGCTTACCTTTCTACTTGTTTCTAGAAAATCTAGGTTTTTTGATGTTAAGATATGAGCATAAAAAATATGACACCCTACTATCTATTGTTGTTTTCCATGTTTGGTGTTGTTGTCCTTTGTTAAATTTGATTACTATTTTTTAATTGTCACTATTTTTTTTGGTTTGTTCTACCTAGTTTGATCCCCAATTGCTATTTTAAGTGTTTTGAAAACTAATTTTTCAATTGGTAGGAGATTTGATCTCTATGATAAAACCCCTAAATGTTTCCCTCTCTTTTGATGGTATGAATAGAGACCCTATAATGACTTCCCTCAAAAGAAAGAGCCCTGCAAGTGTGTTATTATATGAAATACATGATATAGTAATGCTAATTGAAAAGATGTCTCATGATATAACATAGTTTACATTGGAGATTGTTAGATCAATAGGGGTATGCTTAGATAAACATATCAATGTAATAATGTGTGAAGTATACTAAATTAAAACTAGAAATTTTAGTTGTTATTTTTCAAGGGGGATGGAGCATGATGTCCATCATGGCATCTAAGACAGTAAGAAAATGCATGATTTGAATCATGGCATTAAAAATAGTGAGAAACAAACAAATAACAAACAAGAAGCATATAAGAGTGGCCAAAGGTCCAAGAAAATAAGATACATGGGAACATGTTACTCAAACTAGAAATCAAGCATACAAGGCATGTTCAAATGCCACATACACACATAATTAAAAATAAGCAAGGTTGGCATGAGGGATATAAGTATATAGAAGAACACAAGGAAAAGACATTGGCAAATGTCCTAAGGCACACATAAGAAAAAAAATAGGAACTAAGAAATGTAATCACATATAGATACACAAAGTAAGGAAGGAAATCATGTAAAATGCTAGAAATACAATTGTATCTAACTAATCAAACCAAGAAGTGAATGTATGCAAGACATGGAGTATAAGACTAGGTATATGCTAAGAAATACACAAGTGCTATATACTAGTGAATGTCGATAGATTAATCTATGTAATCTAGTAAGTAATGAACATCAACATGATAAATAGAGTGTGTGGTGTAGGAATGACATAACCTAGATGGTTTAGTCATATAGAAGATGCCCCTAATGGGTAGATATATCGATTTATGTCTCGAATGTAGAAGTAGGATGCCTAATCAATGGGTAGAGTGAAGCAATCAGTGATCTAGATGTCATTGTGCACACTCAAGGAAGATCAAGTGAAGCATGGTAATTTAGATAAATTGATAAATAATGGCATAGAACAACAAAATGTAAGTCTAGTATGCTAGTAAAAATGTAAAGCATGGATGATGGATATAGTTGAAATGTTTCTAGTGTTTTGAATTATTTGAATGTTTTTGGTATTTTGAGTTATTTGAATGTTTTTATATTATGAAATTTTTGAATGTTTTTGTATTTTGAAATTTTTATATTATTTATGGTATTTTTGATATAAGCTATGTATAATAAATCATAATAAAACTATGTACAAGTAATACTAAGTAAGTAGAAAGAAACTATGTTTAAGAAATTGAAAAGAAGTTGCGTATAAGAAATATTGAGAAGAAATGATACTAACTGATGAGTCCCATAAGAGACTCCATATCATGGTGTCTTGTATTAAATAAAGGATTTATACATGATTGTGAAGAATGAGGGAATGGCTATGAATATGATTCTGAATACTTGGATTCATTGTTGGTATCTTAGAAATCATAATAACCTATAATATTCCATTCATCCTTATAATCTTGATTTTGAACAAATGGAATGCTAGTGTTGACTTTTATTGTATATGGATCTATTCCTTTGATAGATTGTGTTTATGAATGATTTGATTTAGAATGTTCAATAAATCCTAAACCTTGATGACAAACATTCTCAACTACTAGAATAGGAGTAGTGATGCCTTGAGCATGCTTTCCCAACCCTTGACCTTCATAATCAAATATTGTAGATATTTTTTATCAAACCCATACTAATTTTAAAGTTGAGTCTCATTTTAGAGAGGTATATTTGATTTTTTTGTGCATTACCTATGCTTGTGGTATTTTTTCTTTCTCTAATTTTGCTTTTTGATCCTTTTTTAATTCTAAGTTATGCTTTAGTAATAATTTTGTACTATTTCTCAATTTGATTCTTTGTGAATGTGTTCCTATGTACCTGAATAATTTACCTTGTATATGGTCTTTATTAGTAATTATCTATTGTATATGTTTATTCAATTCCAAGCATGAATCTATGTGATGCCCATGCATTCCATGATATTCATAATAATATCTATATCTTCTCACTAGATGTAGATGAGGTGGTTTGATCAACATGTATTTAATCATTTCCCTTCGCACCTCACTTTAACTCTTATTTGATCTTTGAATGATTTTTGAATCACTAATTTTAGAGTTACTTTGTTGTGATTTATTATTTTGATATGTAACATTTATTATAACCAATTGACTAGGTGAAGGTGCATATACATGATTGGCACTAGGATCCCTTTAAGGATTTTGTATTATAATCTAATTTTCTAATGTTATGATCTTATTATGCAATAGTTGATTATACATTTGTAAATCTAAAATTAACTTTCTCATACTGGTGATTTAATCCCTTAGAGTCTCATAAGTACAAACCCTATTTGATTTCAATTGAACATGTTAGCACATATGTTGAATAGGATTTGAATAATCTATAGGCTGAATGTATTCATTAGGAAAAATAGTATAGGTTTCCTCACCTTTTGGAGGGGTGATAACATGGACCTGGTTAGAGGAAAAGTAGATATCACCCTCTTGGGGGAGAGGAGGAGAAGGAAATTCTTTCATGTGCATAAGATATGACATTGAAACTTGATAGGTGGTTGTTAGCTTATGCAATGGATCCTCTAAGTATGTAAGGATTCTATTCTTGATTGAATTACACATAATAGAGAGATATAATTTTAAATAAGTCATTAGAGTTATAAGTTGTATACAAATATGATTATAAAAAATATTCCACATGAGAGATAACAAACAAGGGATAGAGAGTATGGAAGTTTACACTAATGCATAAATTTTTTTGACTTGTAACATAACATTTCTAACATGTTTAGCAAAATAGAGTGAGAAATTAATCCACATGTGTGTGTGTGTGTGTGTGTGTGTGTGTGTGTGTGTGTGTGTGTGTGTGTGTGTGTGTGTGTGTGTGTGTGTGTGTGTGTGTGAGAGAGAGAGAGAGAGAGAGAGAGAGAGAGAGAGAGAGAGAGAGAGAGAGAGAGAGAGAGAGAGAGAGAGAGAGAAATTAATATACATGATAGGACCAAGTATGGACTCATTATTTACAAGAAATGTTATGAAATGATTGAAATCCATTTTCAATTTTTATGTGAAATCTGATTTGGATGTAAGGTGATACCTCAAAAATGAAGGGACCTAGTATATTCAACTAGGGTTTGAAATAAATTATTTTTAAAATTATTAAATTAAATTTGAAAATTAAATATTTCTAATTTAAATATGTGGGAAAATTTTAAAAAAAAATCTAAAATTAGTAATAAATTTTCCCTAGGGTCTCTAGGGTTTTTGTGTGCAAAAGGAGCTAGTAAATTCAACTAAGGTTTGGAATAAATGATTTTTTAAAAAATTACTATCATAAATTTAAAAATTAGATATGAAATTCTACATTAAATATGCAAAAAAAAGTTAGAAAAATATTAGGACCTAGTATAGGCAACTAGTGTTTGAAGGAAATTATTTTTAAAACTATTAAGGTAAATTTAAAAATTTCATATAAAATTTTGATTTAAATATTCAAGAAAAATCAAAAACATATTGGAAAAATCATCAAGGAATGTACCCTAGGTTTCTAGAGTTTTTTATGTCCAAACAAAGTAAATTAGGTTCACCAAATGATTTAACTTATTTTAGGAATATTGGAGTTTTATTCCTAATTGAGTTAAGGGTATGGAACAATAGATCAATAAAAAATATTACAATAATTATAGTACTTATTTATATAATTTATTTGACTTTTGTGGCTTTCTAAAAATAGTAACGAAAGAGGAGAAATGTAACTTAGCTTAAAACTAGATTGAGATGAATAAAACAGAGGCTAAAACTGATTATGTAGGACTAGGATAGTGTCATGAACCTGGTTTTAATTTTTTTTTCATGAAAGGATAGGATCACTGAAAATAAGACACTTTGGGGTCTAGTGCTATAGTCTAGGTCCTATCACCATTGTCTAAACTGGTCACAAAGATCTAAGTTTTTAAACTTTTGTCCATTGTCCCTGTATGAGTTTGCTTATAAAATTTTGTATCTTGAATGTCAATAGAGCTCCTTGTAGAGCTGATTTAATATTGAACTCCAGACCTTCATTATGCTTGAATAAAACTTGAGAAAGATGGGAGGGTTAGTAAGCATAAGATGCACTGAATGTGTATCCACACCTATTGTATGGGCATGCTTCCTACATACCAATATTCTAAAGAAGGTTCAAGACATATGTAATGTTCTCACTTGATGTGCTTTTTACAATAGTGTTATGCATATGTAAAAATTCCAAACTAAGAGTGTTTGAGGTGGTTAGGGATTGGTGTGAGGTTTGACTATGCTTGTAGCTTTATTGGATGGCTATATAAAAAGAATATGGAAATTTATGTTGATGGTTTTTCTTGTATTTTTTCTTGCTTTGTAATATTTTCCAACCCCTTATAAATGAACTTTGAATGGTATTTTATAGAGATCTATTGGTCATGGGTTAAATATATTAATGCTAGGATAACATAATGAAGAATAGGAATTGGAAGGAAATGGTCATTTGGGTTCAAAATATTATTTTAAAAGAGCATGAAAAATAGGACACCCTAGGGCCCAGTGCTATATTCCAACCCCAGTGCTCCTATCTTATAGTCTTAGGACTTGGAGGATGGAATTAGCATAAGAAATGTAGCCTAGTTGAGCTAGAATCAGGTCTCAAAAGTCTATGAATGATTGGTTATAAGTAAAAGGTGTCTAGAAGGGCCATGAGAGCATGAAAGAAGGTCCTATTGATTGGGTGTCACCAACCACACTAAAGCTACCAATTTGGACATTTTATATGACTATAATATACACCAAAGTTCTTAAGTTTGTCATATTTACATCATGAATTAATATTTCCTTCAGACCCAATTTAAATTTAGTTAATTTATTTTCATCTTCATATATGTAGTTTATATGATGCAATATATTCAAAAAATTATTCTCATATCGGAAATAATCATATTATCTTGTTTTAGTAGTTAAAAATCTATTATCTTCTATTCCTTGAAATTGGCATTCAAGTACCTTTTTTAGAATTATCTTTCAAATATGGCCTAGGTAATGGTAATTTTATGATATCCATCCAAAACACATAGATGATTCCATGAATAGGTAATAACACCAAAAAAATGATAGGTTGTGACCCTAAATTTCACATTAGAGGGCATGTTATGCAAATTAAAATACTTCTAAAAATGCACAAGCCATGCATTAGTTACACACACACACACACACACACACACACACACACACACACACACACACACACACACACACACACACACACACACACACACACACACACACACACACACACACATATATTATTCACCCAAAAAGGTAGGTGGTGGAAGATTTTTTAGATCCTTTATAATTAAATCAACTACTGCCAAAGGTAGCCTTGGAGCACTTGATCCTCCCTTTGACCATTTTCTAACCTGAGTAATTCATCATGAATAACACCATTAATATTATTCAATCTACATTCCCAGGTTTCAATCTTTCCTTAAATGTCATTTATGTTGACAATATACCGTTAAGGACTTCCTCATTATTATCAGGTAGATTAATTCCAAATTTATTATTAATAGGAACCTCAAATTTTCTATTAGGATTTTTAATAAGAGGTGGGCCATTTATTTTTATTTTAAAATTTTATGTATGATGGACTCCACCTCTATTTCTTCCTCTTTCTCTTCTTGGGTTGTTATTACCCATGTTATTGTTAACATTAACACCTCCACCAAATCTTATTCTAAACATCTTGAGGAGCCACAAATTAACAATTTAGGTAGGGTGAAAGTTTAAAAAGTTCTTCCCCAAAGTTACCTAGAGTAGAAATCATTCTTTAAAACCAATGTAACATATTTTTTCTAAAATAAAATAAATCATATCTGATAATGAAAACACACTCAAGTATGGAGTGATATTAGAGAGTTCCATGATCATGATTATTTGGCATAACTATAAATAAAGGGTAGGGATGTGATAGTTATTTTTAACTTATCTATGGTTAGATCACCTTAATAAGGCACCATATATAATTATTTCATTCCACACTAAATATGGTGCTCATGGTGTATAAGTGTGTGGATTTGTACTCATAAAATCTGACCTAAATACTATAGCAACCATATTCCTAATAGAACCATTTGGAGATATTTAATCTTAGTTAGATACCATGCATGATCAAACTAGTTCAATGGGCAATGTTTAGAAATGGTTCAAATATTTTCTAGTTGTTGTAATTTCATGATACAATTTTAGTCGTACATGTACAATAGGAATATGCATGAATAATATTTAGAATATTTTAAATCTAATAGGCATCAACCTCTCAAACATGAGTTTCTTGACCCATGTCATAATTATTAATAAGGAGACACTTATGCAATAATATATCAATGTGATTAATCTCTTTCAATTAGTCAAATATAACTCACAAAATTGAATATGATATAATGTACATCTCAAACTAGCTCATAATTTATTTTAAAAAAAGGATTTAATTATTAAAATAAATCATTTCAAGAATCTTCTAAAGTTTCTAAAGTTATTCTAAACAAATATTATTGTTTCCATTGCCAATAAAGATAAATAATACGTCCTTGATAAATATAAACACAAACTTACTACCATTTTCCTATTTGTATGCTTGAACTCATTATTTTAAATAACCATTAATCTCAAAATTCATGATTAGTAAAAATTTTAAATTATGATAACCATTTAATATTCAATGATTAAAACAAAAGTTATAGAACTAATTTTAACATTTCTCAGTGTTACTTGTTAAGGTTGCAATAAGTACCCTTAGGACTTGGGTCACGACACCTAGATTATTTTATCTATTATCATCCAACTTTAATAAAAATTAAAAGATTAATTGATGAAATTTTTACATAATTCAAGTATAACTTTATAATTAATAATAAAAAACCTTAAGTACTAAATTATTAATGGTTGATTGGTCAGCCACTCAATCAATATAACCTTCAAATTAAGTAATATGTTTAAAATTGCTTTGAATGGTTACTCTCATGTAGGAGCAATACAAAATTATATATTTTTTTATTGAATTAGTATCCTAATACATACAAATAATTAATATTATTATAATTTAATTCTATCAATGATGGTATATATAAACAACAAAACATACTAATGGCTTTCCTTCAAACTGTGAGATAATCATATTATCCCTTATTCGTTTAGTACTGAAGTTGATATGTTTTTCCAATAATTTTTTTTTTAAAGATCATTTTATACCAATAATTCACATGGTTTTACATGATATTAAATAATAATAATAAATTTTAACTTTTTTTTTAATTTAATATTTAACTAACACTACCACTAATTCATATTTATCTTGATAATGTCAACCAAATCATTCTTTGTATGAAATTAAACTTAAAATGTAAACATCTACATAATATAACAATTTTAAAAACCTTAATAATTATACAAATGATTCATCACATATTAACAAACATGTTTTATAAACACACACACACACACACACACACACACACACACACACACACACACACACACACACACACACACACACACACACACGTATATGTATGCATAATGTAAATATAAAATTGCATAGTACGAACCATGATCTACCATACTACCTCTATTTACTATTGAGACTTATTGTCTTCTCTTTTATAATGAAATGGAATTATAATCACCAACACAAACTATTATTTAATTTTTACTTATTGCAAATGATTGGTACAAAATTATTATTTTAAATCGAGTTATCAGATTATCAAAAAAATTAAAAAAAATTATAATAATTACATCTAATTATACAAAACTCAACATAAAAATTTATTTCAAAACTTTCCCAAAACTATGTCCATACAAGTATATCAATTTAATTCATAACTCGATTAAGAAAATGCATACCAATTAGAAGAATAATAGAAATTTGAAACAATAATGAAAATGAAGCCCAAAAATATCTATCACTAACTTGGGGTATAACCCAATCAATCATATTCAAAAGATACATGGAAATAGAGAGGAGTAAACTACTCAATAGATATCATAGTAATGAACAATGACTATAGGGACCTTCATTAAAACCCAATGAGAAACTTTTTCATTATAAATAGTCCACATAAACCTTAAATAACAACTCAATTATATCATTGTAAACTCAACACAATCGGATGCCAATAAACCAAGATTGTAATTCAATATTTATACCTCTACATGCATATTTGATAACTTAATAAACATCAAAAATTACAAAGATTAAAAAAATCAATATTAAATATATAAATAATCAAACTCAATGAATGCCTAGGGTTCAAGATTCATAATAAACCCAAATATAGAATTTAATCCATTATAATGTAATAAATCCATCCACACATAAATATATAAGAATTTGAATATATACATAGAAAAAAAAGAGTATGAAATACTTACAACATAAAATTAACAACACACAAATGAGCTCAATGTCCATGATCAATAACCAAAGTAGTAACATTCCAACTAAAGTACCAATTTAACAAGAACAACATCAAATAACTATGTCACAACTCTTGAATGAGAAAACTGAATGGGAAATCCCACCCTTCCATAAATATTATCCCCTACCCCCATTGGTGTACCTAGCCACCCCAACTATCAATTTGATGGTGGAGCTAAACAATAGGGTGGTGTTAAATTACAATAATGGGTTCAATATTCCAATACCACCAAAATACATAATGAAGTCAATAAAATGAATCACATATAACTAGACACCAACCTAAACCATCAATCAAAGACTTGGATAAATCAAAAGTATACCTAAAATAAACACAACTTAAAATTAGCAACAATTCCAACTCAAACCCAAAAAATCATACACATCTTGACATAAACATGGTTTGAAACTTTAAAGTAAAAACTACCCTACAATAAAAATAGAGACAAAAATTATGTAACCCAAGAAAATTCAAGGGTAAAAATATCTATTTAAATAAATGTATATGGAAAATTTTCATACAAATTTCACTTATAGTTCTTTCAATAACCCATTTATTTCCTATAAACATTACTCAAAATACACAAAATAGTTCCATTACTACAACTTACTTGGAAGAATTGTTACATAGTCCACAATGGTGGTTGTTCCAAGAAAAATATTACTTATTTGGCTTCCATTCCCCTTTTTCCATGAAAAAATAAATATTATTAAGCTCATGACTCCACCAAATACTATAGTAAAAATTGAAATACTTGGGTCAATGGTTGAATAATGTGAAAATACTCATCACTATGTTCCCCATGTTCTACTAATTTTTGATAAAACTGTAAACATAAAAACTTCCTAACTAGCCTCAATAGTCCAAATACATAATGAAACCATAGATAATTTCATAAAAAAATCCATTCACATAAAAATAATAGTGTCCATTTAGGGTTTTGAATAAAAACTTAGTGAAATAAATGCCAACAACAATGTCTAAAATTGAGAATAGAGAACAATCAAGAAAAAAAATATTGGTAAGAGTTACATAATAACCTAGCTCAAATAATAAGTTTAACCTTACCTTTTATCATTTACATCTATTTCAATATGATGACCTAAGTCTAAAAATATTATTTGAATCAAAAGTGATTGTCCATGCAATGAAGTTTATGGACTAAAGTCCACTCCATGACTAGTACTCAATGCTCAAGGTGAAGGTCAAAGTATAAAATAAACATAGCAAAGATTGATGCCAAGTGATAGAATTACATAGTAAAATCCAAATAAAACAACAACAAGATTGACTTTAAGATGTGGTCAATAAGAGTTATAACATGTGAAACCAATAATGATGCAACATGGAAGTAATATAGGGTTACACATTCACCAAAAAATATTATCCAATATTAAAATAAATAAATATAAAAGTTCAACAAGGTGAAAAATTCAAGTTCTTAGAGATTAAAATCAATATACATCATGTAAAAAAAATTAAATTATGGTAAATATAACCAAAAATACAATGTCAAATGAATGAAATTGAGGTGTGAATAGAAAAAATAGAATACAAAAAAATTGGTGGCCGTTGGAATCCTAAAATGTCTCATAATCTAATTGTCTAAGTTTCATCCGACTAGTCAAACCCTTGGATTTTGGAATCCACTACCAAACCCAGATCATTTCTTAGTTTCATGTATTCACAAAATAGAACATCAACAATATTTGGACAAGTTATAATATCACATGTAATAAACACATAACATTTGAAAATAATAGATCATGATAATAATGACAATTATCTAAACAATTAAAATAAATTAGATCATGATAATCATATAGATAATCCAAACAAGAACATGATAATAATATCAATAGTCTAATAACCTAAGTAATTAACAAGTATTTAAACCATAAACATAGGAAATATGCCTTAATAATGTCAATTATGAGAAATAAAAATTTGAATAAGGATAATTATTTTGGGATATGACATTAGAACTTGATCAAAGTACTATCTAAAATATGACCATAATGGAACATAAAATGGATATTGTCCAAGAGGACAATAAGATGGGTTTATCACTTAGGTGACAGGATATAAGTATTAATAGTTTTTTTATAGATTTTTTGGACCCAAAATAATTTAAATTATGGGTGTGTGATAAGAAATTTGATCATGTATATCATCCAGTTTAATTGATACAACAATCAACTATAAAAATGAGTAATTTGTGAAAAATGCTAAGAAATAAAATGCTAGTTTCTATTGTATGGGATAAATAAAATAATGTTTGGAATAAAAATTCATTTTTGATTACCTGTAAAAAAAATTAGACAAGTTAAAATAATAATATTTTGGTTTGAGATATATGAAAACATTATGCCCTTCATAAGTGGGCAAACTTTCAAATTGGTTGGTATTAAGAGAAAATACAAATGATCTTTAGAACTATACCTGATGACCTTTGAAACACATTTGTAAATCTATAAAGGTATGTGTATTAACATATTTTTTGATGTTTCCACTTCATTTGGTGGTTTAGTTGTGTTATTGAGGCCAGGGAAAGGATACATATAGGTCTTGACAAGGCAAATGACAACAAAGAGAAAGGGGAGATCAAAGAAAGACCAAAAGGCATCAAAGCATTAAATCCTACCATTCAAGTGTATGCATTAGAGGAATATATTAATGTATTCCTTCATCATCTCATTATCTTCTTGTATGTGAATGAATTGGAAACTACACAGCTGAGATAGATGACTTCAATAATTTTTCTTGCTTGAGAGGAAAGTCCTTCACCAAACATTGCAAAGATCAGTATGAGTGTAGGAGCCTGTGAGGTAAATTTTCATTGTAAACCCAATAATGAAAAATATTTTAAAATATAGAACATAATGGAGATGAGGAAGCATGACTTCACTCTTTCTAGAGTTTTCTCACATTAAGCTTATCTAGGGTATGAATTGTGTTATCTTTTGTTGATGTGTTTTTTTCCTTTGTTGACATGTTTCTATGCATTTAAACTAGTCTAATACAATAAACACATAATAGATCCCAAGACTCATTTATCAAAATCATAATACTTATTTCTTGAGGGTTAAATAACTTCACATCTATTATTGCACTTCTATCTATGAAATTAAATTAGAATATTGTATGGATTTGTATCATTTTTAGAGAGTGAAGGAATATGTGTAATTTATGTAATATGTGGAGATTTCATGTGAAGGGTTACATATTATTTTGTATGTTGTAGATGAGAGTCATAAGGCCTAAAATACATCTTAAAACAACATTTTGGGCATTCTTCGATGCATTATAAATTGAGATAAACACCTTGAATTAAAATAATATGTATTAGTGAAGCTTAGAGTGGAATATCCACCCAGTTTATGGATCAAAATTTAGTTCTTTGGTACAATATTATCAATGTAATTCAATTCAAGTTGATTTTAAGCATACATTTTTAAATACATTAAAATTACATAGTAAAATGATACTAATTTTTGTAATTTTAATTTTTTACATTTACCATAGAATAATGAAAATTTATGAAAAGGTTTTTCTATCAAAGTTTTTAGTTCTATTTATTTATTCTCCTCACAATTACTTTATCTAATATATTCATGAACTATTCTAGGTTTTCCTTATAAAATATTTATTTTTAATTTTTAATAACTAGTCTATCTAAATATGTATCTCTTATTTGGATACGTTATTATAATGGAATTAAAATTTTATTTAAGTCTTGGTTATGTGTATTATCATGTATGTTCATACTATTATATATATTTTGATTTGATTACAACGTGGACTATATAATCTTTTCTATTAATAATTTTGGAGACCATATTTAAAAGGATTAAATTTTTCACTAATGTTATTTCTCTCTATTAGGGGCTATATTAGTTTTAAATTCCTTAAAAATTATAAGATAATATATATATATATATATATATATATATATATATATATATATATATATATATATATATTTAAATATGTCATTTAATTCATGTAAAATAAATTGTATCAAATATCAATGAAATTGTATAAATTTTTACATAAAACAAATTTTACACTAATTTTGATTAGATATTACAAATACATATTATCAATGTTGGGAAACATAACCACACAATATAGCTAATATGATTATTATAGATCCACAGAAAGGACATATGGCCTTTTTGCTATGATCTAACACACACACATACCACCTTTTCAAAATTCAAACAGGGACCCATTGATAATCCAATATCATTTTTTAGGGTCTTCTAAACTAGAAGTTTATGATAGAGATTTTGAAAAGGAAAAAATTAAGGAACTTATATGATGCTAAAATGAATTCATTTGCCTCTCTTAAGCTCTATTATTTGATTGACTATATTGACATGATTTATTTTAAAGTTGCATTATGTTTCAGAGTTATAAACAAATCAAAATTATGTTTAAACCACACTACATGTTTTAGTTTTTGCCTTTGATTTTATTTAACTCAATGCTGATATACATGTTTGATTTATGATTTATTGACTAATTTGGATGACATGTTTTAATTTCAGTTAGGTCAATGTATATATTATGTTTTATACAGGATATTTCATACTTGGTTGTTTCTTGCACCTTCCTAAATTTCATTTTGCCTTTGATACATGACATCAATTCACTAATTCTGATCTTAAGTAAAGGATGAAAGTCACCTGATAGTGACATTAATGAATCATTTCTCATAGAAAGCCTCAGGCCAGTAGAGAAACAATATCCATTCATGAATCATCATCATGGTATCCCAACAATGATGTCAATATGGACCTTTTTATGTATGATCTTGAAAAAGCAGAGCAATGAGATCCATCCACATGTCATCATCCTAATAACCTATTGGTGATGTTAGCATGGACCTTTATACTAAAGTGTTGGGCAAGTGGAGTAGTGAGATTCATCCATGTGTCATCATACAAAAAGCTCAATGTTAATATCAACATAGACCTTTCTATAAATGATCCTAGGTAATCAGAGCAATAATAGTTATGTACATGTCATCATACCAATATATTAAAGGTGAACTCAATATGAACATTTGTATGAATGATCTTGGGCAAGTGGAACATTGAGAGTCATCCACATGTCATCATCTCACTAGTCTATGCCCAAAAAGATAAATCACATCAAGCTATAGTTCAAATATGAGTGCAATATAGAAATATAGACATGTATCCTCTAAAGTCATGTAAGTAAATAATAAAGACATCATAGTTGATATGGAAAGATAAAAAATAGACAGCTATAATATTCAGATGACTAAGAAGATGGGAGAATGTAGAAGAAGCTACATGGTATTAAAATATTCACAAGTTAGTATTATGAAATTTAAAATCAAAAAATAAATAGGGAAAAGAGTGAAGGTCATTATTACAATTAATTCACACAACTTTAAATATTAATATATTCAATTATCAAGGACAATATAACTAAAGAAATATAGTTTGAATTACCATTTCTAGTCTAATTACATTGCCTTCTAGCTATCAAGTGTATTTTGAATTCCAAAGCTCAAGTGAAAATAGTGAATCCATAACTCTCTTTCAACCAATAAATTATATATTTTTCATAGATAAAATCATTTTTTAACAATAAATTCAATGTATTCCTCATCTCGCATCCCAGTTATCTCTACATACTCAATTCCAAGACCAAATGAATACACTGATACATCAATTGATTTAGTGTCTCTAAAATAGAGTTCAAATATTATTCCACCATTTAGGATGTTGTCAAAAAATTCAAACTATACAAGGTCAAAGATCATCTTTCCAATTTCAAACTTAGATATAAGGACACCCTACTGGGCATCAAAGTAGTTCATATTCACAACATAACATCCAAACTAGAGGCAATGCTCTCCATTGACTTATTATTTGAATTATTCATGAATGGTAAAGTGTTTTAACCTTTTAGGGTTTAGATATGTAAATATTATGTTTGATTAAATTAAATAGTCTAAATTAGTTGAATAATATGCATAAAATAACCACTAATTTATTACAATTTTTTACTAGTTTTGACTTCCTAAAAATAATAATAATTATACGAAAATAAAGACTTATCTAGAAAACCCTTGATACAGATGATTTGAGTGATGGAAAATGCGATTAGAATTTTTTTGAGTATCTTCAACTATATCCTTATGTCATAATCCCTCCTAGATAGTAGCACCACACTTGGACAGTAGCGCTATGCGGCTCTAGTGTCCTAAAAATGGTGTTAATGTCCTTGATGTAGGAATGTTCTAAACTTCTAGGTGTATCTGCTCCTATGTTTTTGGGTTCTATTCCTATATGAATGAAGTCTAAAACTCTATATTATGATTTTAATAGCTCATTTATGATACAAACCCTAATCTTCCTTGCATGTAAGGTATGAGATAAAAAGTGTGTTCATTAGTAGGATACATTTGATATTATCAACACCCCATTAAGAAGATAGTTTCCTACATACCAATAATCCAAGGATAGATCAAGACTAATGTAGTTATCCCTACAAAAGTATTGGTGAAAGTGCAAGTGATGTTAGAATGATAGTGGTATTGAAATCCTTGAGTGTGCTTGAAATTGAAAATCTAAAAAATCTGAGCTTAGTGTAGTTGTATATGGTAATATGTAGAAGTAAGGCTAAATAGGGATTAATAACATTGATTTTTCTCAACTTGTTTCATGTTTGAATATGTATTTTTCATTTAATTTCCATTTAGTGAATAGATGTCTAAAAGTCATGTATTTATAGTGTTAGTATCTTGTGAAGATAATAAAAGATGTTTAGGACAACCTTAAGAGGGTTTTAATTTTGAAAATATATCTATTTTGGAAAGATAGGGTAAAGGAAATTAGTGACATTTTGGTGACACTAATGCCATATGGCTCAAGTGTCCTTAATGTGGCACTAATGTCTAGCTGGTAGGATGTTGGGTATGAATGGATAGGATTGAGAAATGAGGATCTAAGACTGTATTTAAGCTAAATAAGGATGTTTATGGTCTGCATAAAGGATTAAAAAATGTGATAATAGGATATAGGATATAAGATAGGTCTATGGCTAATATAGGAAATTATCATCTCAAATATCACTCTTAGCACTCAAATACCAATTTTAAGTGATTACATTTTCCCCCTCTTTATGATAGAAATGAAACAAAATGAAATGACTAGTATAAAGGAAAAGGAAGAGTATGTAGACTTACCTAGGAAGTGAATCCTTTGAAGCTAAGTCTGAATATGTGAGGCTAGGTTTGCATATGTGAGGCATGATCTAAAACATGACCTAAAAATGAAATGTGCTTAAATCAGTCCTTACACAAGAGATATCAAAAGAAATAGACTATGATAAATAAAGAAGTAACTATGTAAAACTAAGTAAAGATATGGGAAAGAGGAAATGAAAAAATACACCTCATTGGGTATGTGAACCAATACATGAACCTGGTGACAACCTCTGTGTGTGTGTGTGTGTGTAGTGATAAAATTATTGAATAACCTGGAATAATTTGATAGCTTTCTCAATCCTCATGTGTGGGTGGCTTAATAACTCAATCTAGTTTTGAATTCATCATTGTCCACCTCTGCATGGTGGATCATGACTTGTGAATAACTTAGATTGGACTAAAAGTGTGTCCAAACCTCTCATGTGAGTGGATCAATAACTCAAGTAGGCTATCACTCCATAATTACTCCCTATGTGTAATAGATGCATCTAACACTAAATTACACAAAGTGATGGAAATATTTAACTAAGTATATCTAACTATGTATGTCAGTTCTGTGACCACTCAAATACATTAGGCAGCTCTGGGCCACTCAAAAATACCAACCATTATATATGGAGTAAGGCATAAAACTATTGATAAGATGGAATATGATGTCAAGTTTATACATCATAGAGAATGACATGTAATTTTCTAATTCATCTCATTAACCTATGTGTAACTGAGTGTATGGAAATAATGTGCCATACACATGCCACCAATTTGAGTATACTGATTATAGATTGAGTTGTAATAACTATATTTGAGTATCTGAACTAAATATGGGAATGATAATTCCTAAAACTATGACCTCAATTTGAGAAATTGATATGAATCTAAGATGAACTAGTGTAAATTTGAGTAAAATTTAAGCATAACTATCATACCTATAACTAAATTTGTGCAAATTTGTACTATACTTGGTGTACCATTCTAGCCAATTTGAATTATCTTTAAACTAGACAATAGTGTCACATCTTGGATAGTAGCACATTGTGGTGTTAGAGTACCTATTTTATCACTAATGTCTATCTATTATTAATTTAATTTAATTTAACTGTTTTCTCAGTCATTGTCTTTTCTTACTTGTCTAAATAAAACTAAGCATATGTGTTGAAAAATGTTCTATCATTACAATATAGGAACTTGATCTCTTTGACAAGCCCTTATTAATGCCCCTATTTTTAGGGTATTTATTTAACCTATTCAATAAATTTACTCAAAATAAATAGTTTTATAAAATGTGTGTTAGCTGGAGCATAGATGATAATTATATACACATAATATTTTTGAACTTTTATCAATTATTGACACTCTTTATATTTAAAGAACCCTTCAAGTCTCAATCTCCCTAAGTGCATGCCTTAAAGGGTGCACTAAGAAAGGGGTTGGTATACCATTGGTGATTCATAAGATTATTATCCCTTTTTCCACTTATTATATGCATACTTGTCTCCTGAAAACCATTTCCCTAAGATTGTTCTTCTCTCTTGTATACTCTTCTAGTCTTTTACCACCTTTCATCCCCCTTTTCCTAACCTAAAACCCCTTTTGATAGTTTATAGTACTAGGTCAACTGGATTGACCTTGTACTCTTATGGCTGAAATTCATTTAGGGTTTAAGTCATCTCTTGGCCAACCTAAGCCATGACCTAGTGAGTTTTTGTCCATATTAGTATTAGGTTGACTAGGTTGACCCTATTAGTCAATTTTTTTGAAAGGGATTAGGGTTAAATTCACATATATATACAAGATAATTTCACCATTATTTATATAAGATACTAATAATTAATAACTATTTCACATCTGCTTATCCACCATTCTTCTTGAGGAGCAAGCCTAAGGTTTCATACTTTCTTTTGAGATATATATCTTATCTTGTGGAGAACTATTTTGGATGAATTAATATATTGTGTATCCTAGAGATGATTTATCCTTGTCATATTTACGTAACACAACAACCTCTTGTGAATCATCTTGGCCAAGGGAGATATTGGGGCTCAAAAGGTTCATCTTCAAAGTTAAATACTCCTAACTTTATTCCTCTTTTGTAAGAGCAGATAGATATGCATTTATACTTTTCTTCCATGCATTAGAATTTTTTATACATTAATTTGACTATATCTCTTCTCTGTATGTTTACTTTTATTGTATATTACCCTCATTTTATGTGACAAGCTTTGGTGAGCACTATAATAGACTTGACTTGACTTGTTATTAGTTTAGTGAATATGAAAACATAGGGTTTAGCTAGGGTTATTGTGTGATTTTGTTTGAATGGGGACTTTGATACCATCCCTATTATTATTTTTGTGATAAGATATCCCCTAATTGGGTCTTTTGGATCCACATATTGGTCATATTCCTGATTATTTAATGTATACCCAATCGAAAGTGTAAGTAGGATCTATCTTCTTTGAGTTAGGATTGATTTATAGACTTGATGCATTTTTGATTGCATACATTCTAGTGAACCCAACATGAATCTAACCCTTGTAAGTTTTCTTTCATGTTTTTCTAATTTATATCATTTAATTTATTATTATTTATATTTATGATACTAGGTTAATAGGGCTAGTATAGTTTCTAACTTATATGCTTAGGTTTAACACATAGTCACATCAAAAATGAATTTGTTTCATTTGTGTAGGTCTACATCAGATATAGACTATTGGGTCAAATAGGTGGACACAATACTTTTACAGGCTTCCAAAAAACATACTACATCAACTAGGCTAGTATATGCATCTTATAAGTTTTTAGAAAACATACTAGGTCAACCAAACTAGTATAGTATTCCAAAAAGCTTCTAGAAAACATACTAGGTTGACCAAGCCTATATAGTCATCATCATAAGCTTCAAAAAATAGGGAGCTGTAGAACTAGGTTGACCCAATTGACACAGTTGGTATAGTTTTCAAGTATCATTTAGGCAACTTCAACAACAATATCATATTCCTTAGCATCTTCTAACCCACCAAGGTTCCTTTCTCTTTTTATCTTTTATTTATTTATTTATTCCTTATAGTTTTATTTTTCATAGTTTGTAGTCTTTAAAATTCCCTCATATAGTAAACTAGGTCAACCTAGTCAACGTAGTTCTATATTCTATCTTCTATCTACAAGTCTAGGTTGATATTATTGACACATTTCTTAAATACCCTTGATTCAGTAGTATAGTAGCGATATTTTCAACTCTGTACTGTAATGTTTACATACACTATCTTTTGAACTAACACTATACTATGTTTCAAATTAGAAACTAACATTTATATGCTAATAATTACTTCACACTTTCAATTTTAGTTGTTTTCCTTCTTATAATAGATCACATATTCAAATTAGGTGGTTTTTAAATATACTATTTAGTTTCACTATTTTTCTCTTTCTTACACACACTACCAAATCACATAATTTTAAAATGCATTAAAATAATTATCTACCCAAGGCTTACCTACTTGGATTTCATCACCAAAGGGGAAGCCGACTTGGTTTTATAGCCATGTATAAACACATGGTTAATGGTATATATTATAAAATAACTTGACACCCTTATCACTTCAAGATTGTGAAGTGAGGGGGTAGGCCCCAATGCCAAGATAGTACCATTGCCAACAAATATCCTTTTCAACCTAAACATCCTAAAACCATCCATAGACTAATTTTTAGTTATCTAATTTCAAAAAAATTATCTATCACATTTAAAATAACACTTTAATAATCTAATAACATTGAGGATGACCTCTTAGTTATCATTTACTTTCCAAGTTGACTACTTGCTCTTTACTCATTGCATGTTGTATTGCATAAACATGCATTGGTGCTAGTGTAAGGTTTTGCACTGTGTGCCTCAATTGGATCATCCTTTTTGACCCAATTGATTTTGTATTTACTTTTATTCCATGATTTAAATTACCTTGCAAAAAAATTCCTATTTTAGTATATTGTCATTCTACTCAACATAGTTTTTTACAGACTCTTTATTTGCCCTACCTGCAATACTAAGTCAACCTAGTTGACCTAATATTATTTTTTGCCTCTTAGGATATGGTACTAAGTTGACCCTATTGACTCTACATCCTTATTAGGATATTATATATCCTAGTTTATAGTAATAGGCTAATCTTGTTGACTGTGTATCCTTATTCACTCAATTTTTAGACCATGTTTCTAGTACTAGGCCAATCTAGTTGACTTTGTACTCTTATATATTCCTTCTTGTTTCTTTACTTTTTCATCTCCTTTTCCTATTGTAATCCATCTATTTCATCATAAACTTCATGTTTGAATAAAAATTTTAGTTGAATTCAATGGATATGATGAGTATTACCAAACCTAATAGGTTCTCCCATAAGTAGCTTGTGGCTCCTATTATGGATGAAACCAATATTCATATATCCACTCACACCAAAAACTATTAGACCCCTCCTCATTATTATTCATTTCATAATCCTCTCTTCTCACTTGAATATCAACCTAAATTAAAGTATACACCCAAAGTGACCTTCTTCATATCTGAATTTCCTCAACATCGAGGAAAGGATCCTTCTACCATTTACCAACTCATGGTAAGTGGTCAAGATGAGGAGCCTCATTCACATTCTCCCACATTCTCACATGGATTTGGGGATACAATTTTATTTTCTTCCTAGCCTCTTCCATTTATTTTTATCCCCTTTTATACCATGACTTCTTCTTCTTTGACCTCCTCTACCTCCATGCCTAGTATCTCCACTAACATGGTAGGTTCTACATCTAGTGGGCCTATTTCAAGACCCAATTTTCTCAAATCTTCCACTAATACATAATTTTATACCCATGGTAGTGATGCCTCTAATGCTTCTTCTTCTCATCCTTTTACTAGTCCATCTTCTGCCACACAAAAAAATTATGCCACTAGTGCCTCACTTACCAATAGTTCTTCTCAAGCTCCTACCAACACTTATTGTGGTACCAAAGCCACTATTTACAATTCTAATGCTTAAAATAATTCCATAAATGCAACTCATACCCATCAAATCCTATTAAAAATACTAAATCAAATGAATTATTTTCAAGCTAATAATTCAAATAAAATGATGCAAATGCAAAATCACCTTATCCATCTTCAAACCCACCCTCAATAGATGGCATGAGGAACACATAACCAAAATGTTCCCCCACCTCCTCTTAAGGATTCCCATGTTAATATTATCCCTCAACCTCCTCTTGTCAACAAGACAATCAAGCATATTAAAAATGAGCTTCTTACATCTCAAATTACTAATATCGATATAGTAGGTATCACCCGTACCATTTTGTATAATGGGTCAACTGATCCTACTCTTCACCTAAAAAAATTAGGAAATATATATAAATATTGGGTCAAATTAAATACCTTATCCACTACCAAGCTATTATGAAAAACTTTAATGGGTGATGTTTTAGATTGGTATAACTAGCTTAAAACTCATTCTATTATTAGTTTGGAAGATTTATTAAATACTCTAGTCTAAGAGTTCAAAAATAGTGATCTTCCTAAGAATAATTTGGCTCATTTTATCAATTATAATCAACTTGAAACTGAAACTACCCAATATTTTTATAAATGATGAAATAATTTATCGAATAAATGTGAACACAATATGGTAGATGATAACCTTTTCCATCTCTTTACCAATGCTCTTTTTCCCAAGCTGTAATATTAGGTTTGAACTCTCTCTTCACATAATTTGGAGGAGGATATTGACCAAGATAAACATCAATATTTTCTTATTCATTAATTTTATCCATTCCAACCTTCTATAATTACTCGTATGTTACTTAAGAATAAGAATTGTCATGTTACCAATAATGTTTTCATAGATTCTTATGATACCATTCACATTATTTAAGTTATTGTTCCTAGCCAAACTTTGAAACAAGTTTCCCCTCCTAACCACGTCACCAATCCTCATTTCTCTTTAACCAATAACATCAACATTCATAAACCTTTACCCTCACCAGAATTACTAAAACATCTACTAAGGCCTCTCCCATGATAACTTGATCACACTTGTCTTATGAAATCTTGGTATGATCCTAATAGATTTTATTCATTTCATGATATCTGGGGTCATTCTCATGAGACCTATAGGTAGCTTTATAATTTGGATATGGATTTCCTTATTGGTCCCAATTTTAACAATGATTCTATTATTCATCAATGTTAACAGGCCTATGACATTGATTTCAAATCCCATGAAACACATACTAAATATAAAGCTTTAAATCAAGCTAATGCTCATTTGGCTATCTATAAATATCTTCTTCCAAATCATCAAGATGCCAAAGATAAGCCCATCCATTATACCAATAATTTTTATAGTCTTATTGACCCAAATCCTAATGAGAATGTGGTTAATATGACTAATATGTGAATGGTGGTTGATTTCGTTGATCCTCAACCTATCCACACACCTCTATTGTCTTGCACATTTCATGTGATATAAGATTCTTCTCCAACTCACTTTAATGAGTTGGGGAAAGATAACCTTATAACTTTTGATGAACCAATTAGAACTCCTCCCTTGGATAACACTTCCCATTCTACTTCTATTATCCCTCCATCTTCTTCACATAACATCAATGATATTCAAGATTCTATTAACACTCCTAACAATCCTCAAACCAAACCTGCATCGAATTCTCCATCCTCTCATCAAAATATACAAACATGTCCTCCTAAAAAATCTTATACCTCTTATAAACATAAATTCACCTTTACTTTGGGTCCTCTTTTTGAGGACCTCTTCTAACACTATGTACCTCTTTCTAACAATCTTCTTATGGTTTATGATGAGTGGGATCCTATCACTGAACTCACTAATATCCCATCCCAAATCCCTTTTCTCAAGCTTATGAGGACCTTTATATGTCATCATAATTATCTTATGTAGATTTTTTTCAAAATGAACATCCTTCATCCTTCCCTAGAAGGTGTGAATCAACATTATATGGATATGAAGATAGCATATTACAACAATACAAAGAGATTTCCATCTATATTGATGAAATAATGGACAATTATCTTTCCCATAAAATTCCCATTATTTTTTCATGATCCTCAATGAGATTACGCTTCATGTAGATGATCCTCCTCTTTTTATTAGTATAAAAATCAGTGATATCCAAGTCAAGCATGCCTCAATTGATGAGGGTTCCATCACCTATGTTGCCTCTCAATTTTATCAAAACCCTTAGAGATTCTAAATGAAATATTAAATCTAAATAAACACATTTCAAGGCTATGATTGAAGTCAAATGCCTCTTTTAGGTTGTGTGTGGCTCCCCATTACCATCCCACCTATCACTCTTACAAATTTTTATTTAGTAAACCATGGAATCATTGTAAGAGAGTAGTTGCCTCTTCTATTTTCTAATGCATCAAATATCCTAAAAATGAAGCCATTTATAGGATTTAGGGTGACACTAACCCTTGTAATTTTGAATAATTCCAATATTGGGATGTATTCAAGATTCCTACACTTAAATCCTTGTCAAGTCTTCCATTTCTTGAGTTTCAATGATTTAACTTTCCCATCAATTCCACTCAAGGTTACAAGGCTCATCCCAAACTCATTGGGAATATTCCCCTAACCTCCTATATTTTGATGAAGATGAGATTATTGAGATCAATCTCAAGATTAAAACTTATGATCTCTCATCTCATCTCATCTCTCAGCTTTGCACTTCTTTGCAACCTCATTCTTATCAACCACCTTGTGATGACATCCTCATTATCTTAACTAAGACTCAGAATTCCATTCGTCACACCTCATTAGATGACAAGGTCATCCCTACCTGCACCATTAATCTTCATACACCTAATTATGATGATGGTTATACCTTAGATGATCTATTCTTAAGAGGCCTTGTTAAGTCCCAAGATGCTTAGATTATTTATTATCATTCCACTTTGCTTCATTATTTTAGTTTATATTCATGTATTCCATCATATATCATTTATAATTTTAGTATTTTTCCTATTTATTGTAGGGTAGAGATGGTATAGACACCTCCAATTTTTGAAGAACCTCATAGGAGTATGCTTATAGATCATGCTACAATTGGTCCATATCTCTTTGATAGGTACCATGACCCCTATAACATACTTATCCCTAAGATGTGTTTGACTCTCCCTTATTAGATCTTAGTTTAGGTTTCATTCCTATACCCACTTTAGCTTATTTTATTCCTACTTCCACTCTTGTTTCTCCTGTAGTCAAGCCTTGTCTAATCTCTCCACTAGCCCCATGTTCCCTTGGTTATGTTTTACTCCCTTTATCTTAGTTGAGTCCTTCATCTACAAAATGGGTTTTTCAACATTATTGTGACATTCATAAAGTTTCTAGTCATTGGACTAGAGATTGTTCCCTATACCAAGCTCTTTCTACTTCTATTACACCTCTTCCATGAGTACACCTACCAAGACTACTCATAGGAATATATGCTACTTCTATGGCATAGATAATCATTTATCTATGAATTATCACAAGATTTGAAAATATATTGACACTTTTTGTCTTACTACTCCTCAGTCCTCAGATAATGTAATACCTCCCCAGAAAGTATTACCTAAGTATATTCCTAAGTATGGCAAGGTATATTGATTTTAACACCAATGTGGAACATATCACACTGATCATTGCCACATCCTTTAGTATCATCTCAAGGATCACCTCATAACCATTCCTACACATTCTACTATTCCTCCCACATGTCATTCTCATCAAATGGCTCCCCCTTATTCCCCCATGGTTCCACTTCCTATAAATCCATCTCCTTTTATGGTCCCTTCTTCACCTCTTATTCCTCCACCCATGAGTCCCTCACCCATGGACCCTCCCTCACCCATGGATCCTTATCCACCCATGAGTCCCTCACCCATGGTTCCTTCCATACCAATGATCCTTCATCTCCTATAGAGTCCACTCATATGAATTATCCTAAGAATACCTTTCTTTATATCCCTAATCATCATGATCCTTCAAGCATTCCTACCTTTTCTATTGAGGAGATTTGATGTGAAGTATTTTCCTAGCTTTCACTAAATATTAATGAGACATTAGCTACATTTCACATTCAACTTCATAAATACTTGTTAGATGTTATGGATAATGTGTGTGGATAGATATATTAATAATTATGATCACATGAATGGTGTTCTTAAATTTTCATTTGGATTGGACATGTTCTTTAAATTTATCTTTATCTATTTTCTATATCATTTGACATTGTATCGAATTCTTATTTATCTTACATAATGATTTATGTTTCACACTTTATATTAGTTATGATGTCATTATGTTCTATTATGTATTTAATATTTATCATTTCCTTGTTTTTATTTGTGAGTTTATTTATCATGGCTCCTTTATTCTCTTTTTCATGATTGTTTTCTATCTTATCTCTAAACACATGGATAATTGTTATTGTGACTTGGTTATCAAATGTTTCTCCCTTTAGTCATTCCTTCTTTACCAAATGATTAGTTAGCAAATAATTCATCTCATTATACTATCATTTTACCAATCTACTTTGGATCTCCTTTCTTTCCCTTTATTCCCCTTTTGTACACTAAGCATATACATGGTTGAGAATTTAGATAACATGCTAATTCATAGTTAAGCCTAAGTGTTTTAGTCAGTCTTATCTTTGGATACTTAGATTCTTTTAGATAAAGCCTAAAGCTCATTCATGTGTATCACTCTATATCTCATGATTGGTCATTCTAAGTCTGTATGGAGGAGGAATATTAAAAAATACATAAAAACATTCAAAATCCAAATCATTTAAACAAAATGCAATGATCTAAAAGGTAACACTCAAAATTATCAAGAGTCAAATAAAACTAAAATATGTGATTCTAAACACATCTCCTTTTTCTAGTCAAAGCTCAAACTCCATAGTTGGCCACACAATAGAGCCAAGGTCCATTAGGGTTCAGTAGGCTAGTAGATTAGAGAAGGAAAATTAAAAAAAATTAGTGCTACCTACTTTCTCATGTAAGTACCTAATCTTCATAGTTGACCGATGGCTTTGTAAGGGGTCTTGAAGAATAGGGAACACATTGTGGGAAGGTAGGCTCATTTTAATATTGTTTTCTGAACCTACCTTCATGATTTTATCTTAGAAGCACACTTATTTTCTTACACAGCTTTGTGTCTATAATGAACATGTATCCTCTATATATTGATGGTCACTAGTCATTTAGTGTACTCTCATGTCTTTTAAGGTCTTATCATAAGATGCCTATTTTATGCTTTTTACATTCCCTTTTTATCTCCTTAAAGTTATAATATTTCCCCTTGAGAAATATTATTTTGTTCATTGATCACTCCCTTAGGGATTTTATTTGTGAGTTGCATTGTAAGACCATGGATAAGACCTATCCTTCCTCATAGATTACCAAATTTTAAAACTTACCATTAGAAACATCACCCTTTTCCATATTTTCACATTATTTCCACCTCATTGGTGTTCCCTTTATGAGTTTCATTGTAAGATAATGGATAGGAATTGGCCTTCCTCACAAAATTTTACAATATCTAAGTCACAACAACATTACGTGTTTCAAATATAAGATAAGATGTGATTGATTATGAGTTATATATCGTTAACATTCTTCCCATCTTGATTTAGTATGTTTTATGCTTAATTCATTGATATTTCACTTTTAACTTCTTATTTTTTGATTGCATGTAAGAATCTAACCATTTTCTTAAGTTTTTCATACTTCCCATCTTAAATTAGTGTGATTAATTTAAGAACCTTTTTGCCAATTTTGTTTCTATTTTATACATCCCAATGTGATTTAGTATGATTTATTGAATTAATTGATTTATTTTTATACCATTTTTATTTCACATGCTTTCCACTTTATTACATTATTTTCATACTTCCCAATGTGATTTAGTTTGATTTTACTTTTTTTAATTTGGTGACAAATCTTTGTCATGGTTTAAAACCAAATTTTCACTCTCTTAATTACCATTCTCTTAGTTTAGTACAGTTAGTCATTTCTTGATATTACACATTTCCCAACATGAAATAGTGTGTATTACATTTGTTTTTGATTAATTATATTTTACTAAACTCCTTTTTTCCTATTTATTTTTAACCATGCATGTGTACTACATAATTCTAGAAAATAAAACACAACACATATATTTCTTGTAGCTTATACAATAAAATCTAAATACATGTGCTAAAAAAAAATATATCCATGAATCTACAACCAAAATAAAATACAAATACGTAAGATCAACATCCAATAATCAACAAAGAAAATATCTACATATATATTGTGCAATTTTTTTACAAAATACAAAAATACATCACTCCAACTCTAAGGTTGGGCTCTATCATGTCTATCTTGTGGCCTAACTAGATTGTCAATAGATGACAATCCCATTTGAATAATATGTTATAAATAAGATGTCTAAGATGTCAATCCTATCACCTATCCCTATAGGCTAGCCACCTGGGCCTATACCTATCCTAACTACATTATGGTAGCCAAATATGTGGCTCTCTCTTGAGTCAAGGCCTACCATGCCTATGCCTCTCTCACTCCCACCCCTTTCAATGGATTTAACTCATATCCTCATGCTTGTAATCAACTCATAGCCTCTCTTAAAAGTATTAACCAACTCACCTGAGTTGGGGCAAATGGTACCATGGTATCATCCAAAGTGGTAAGGTTGTATGGTGTTATCACCTCATCTAGGATATCATGGAGTGATCCCCTCACCATGGATCCCCATCTAGTATCTTAATCCTCCATAGGTTATAAGAAATTCAAACCAAATAGATGTTAGATCACATATATATCTTAAAATCTATCTATATATAAAAATCTTACATAACTAGTATTCTATTTTCAAAAAACTTAAGAAAAATTCAACCACTTATTACCTATTTAGATATCACCTATCACCATCTCCCAGTATATGCAACTATTGAGTACAACATCTCCATAAAATAATATTTTTATTAACTCATCCATGGGATACCTCCTAACTAATACAAATCCTAGGGTCACTACCCATGCTCATCTCAAGCCTCACCTCAGTGGTGTCTCCATAGACTAACTCTACCCTGGGCTGATTGAAGGGTCATCCTAGATGGCCACCCTCTATACTCTCTCTTACCATTGGAATATCTATCATTGGTATGAATGAAGTGGTCATCACTCCTATTATGGTGCCTATGACACTCCTACATCCACATCCATCTCTTTTCTAGCTGTTGGCCATCATGCTTAACCTGTCTATGGTCTCTCACACCATAGTCTAATCTTTAGTCTCATGACTCATGGTCCCATTCCTCCTCTCCCCCTTAGATATATTTCATGTATATCAAAAAATGTGGGCACCACTATATGGGCTTCTAGGTGAGGGTGTATAAACTATCCTAGTAATCATGTCACTAAATTGGCTCTACCCACTAGGTCTAGTGGCCTATAATTCACACTTGTGCTAACTATTATACTACCATCATCTAATTTAGCAAAATTATTATGATGTCTACATATATATACCATATAAAACCTACTCACATAATTTTCTATATTTTTGACACATGGGCTATGGCATACACCACCTAATCTTGTCTCCATCTCATCACCTGAAGTAACCAATCATCAACCACATGGGGCAGCCCAACTATTTGATACATTGAAACATCTCATATATCTAGGCACTTATTAATATCATTGGGTGCATGGTCTTCTAATATTTATAAAAAATCTCATACATGTCATGCATGAGCTAAACCTAGATGATAGCACTCATATCATAAAGTGCCCCTACTCTAAAATAGATTGGCACAAGGCTATCACATATAATGGTACCTTCCTATTTGACTTGTGACACAACACCCATGTTATCATAAGTCCTATCACCACCTTTTGGATATATAATCTAAGATATATAAATGTAAAATAAGCTTACCCTCAACATTGGATATATCATATCAGAGAAAGTTACCCATTGGGCTAATGCTTGTCTCTCCTCCTATCCATCTAATATCCCCATAATCATTGGTGTCCCTCTTATTGGTAATACAATTATAACATAGACATCCTCCATAGTGATAATCACATTGATGGTATCCCCATTAACTACCCACCTAAAGGTATTATTCAAGTACTCCCAGACTCCTAGGAACATGACTACTAGATATACACTCAACAACACTTGGTACACCTCATGATGCCTCCTAAGACTAAAGTGACTAACCTAGTTTAGTCCTCTATTGTCAACCACTCCAATAAATATGGTATCCAAGAAGTATCCACTAATCACTAGAATCTTCAACACCACTGCAACCATCAAACAATAAAAGATGTATTTTCCCTCCATGTCATTAAAATCAAATACATTATTTTTAAATTTTAATAAAAATAAAGATAATCTACTTTAATCTATCCATTTTTGACCAATTTCACCTATTATTAGCCTACTTTTAGTACTTACTTGGTCAAACTAGGCCTTACACATATTATTTCAACTAATTTCATACATTTTAATAATATATTGGTCACTTAGTCACATACTAAGTTAACCAAATAGTATTAGGTCGACCTTGTGGACTTAACAAACTAAGTCAACCCTTTAATTTTCTCCTTAGTACTAAGTTGGCACAGGGGTACTAAGTCATCACTTTACCCAAATAAACTAAGTCAACCCATACCTATAAGTTGAAAGTATCAAATAAGGATTTTCAACCTACTAGGTCGACTAGGTCGACCTAGTTGGTTCAGATTATTTAATCTTTGACTTGATTGTAATAAATGCCTTTGGTATTTATTACTCTAATTCCTTTCAACCCATTTCCCCATTTTTCCTCTAGTACCTTTAGCAACCTTTTGGGGTTCATTCTAGTTTTAAAATTGGTTTAAATTACAAATTTTAATAAAAGACTAAATATCCAATAAAATATTCAAAAACAATTTTAAAATTATCAGTTTCCTACCTATGTTGCACCTATTATGGCCGCTAGCCATCCTCCTCATCTCAATTGTCATCTCCTCACCATCTTTTCTCTTTCAACTTTTGTTTGATCTCTTAGAACTCTATTTTTCTCTAAAAACAAGTCAGATAATAAGCAAATGACTTTTTTTATCTTATTTAAACTTACTATTCACATATCTTTAGTTTTCAAGTATTTACCATCAAATTCCTTATTTTGATCATATCTTGTTTTTACTCACTCATTTTTTTGAATCATAAAAATTTTTAGAATCAAGACATCTTAGAGAATATTTTCCACTACTATATGCTTATATTCCAAAAAAAATTATTTTTCACTATTTTTTGCACTAATATCTATAGGTTCACCTAGTGTTCTTCACATTGGATGTCATCACATCTCTTTCAGTCTCCTTATTTATCTACAACACTAAGGTAAGTAAAGGTATGTGTTGTTTCAATTCTATCATTTCATTTATCTTATTTTTTCCTTACTTTATTTTATTTAGCATTAGCATTATGTCTTATCATGTTATATTCCTGAAGAATGATCCTATGTTGCATTTACATGACACGTGATGAGCTTAGAGGGGGGAATATGTATACACATAATATTTTTAAATTTTTTTATCAATTACTGATTCTCTCTATCTTATAAGAACCCATCAAGTCTTAATATATTTGAGTGCATGCCTTAAGGGGTACACTGGGAAAGGGGTGGTCAGACCATTGGTGCTCCATAGGATTATTGTCCCTTTTTCCACTTGTTATCTACACACTTATCCCCTGAAAAAAATTTCCCTTTGCTTATTCTTCTCTCTTGTATACTCCAATATTTTACCAAAATTTGTCCCCTTTTTGCTAACCTAAAATCCTTTTTGATATTTTATAGTACTAGGTTGATTGGGTCAACTTTGTACTCTTATTGGTGAAATTCATTTAGGGTCTAGGCTAGTTCTTAGTTGACGTAGCCCATGACCTAGTGAATTTTTGTCCATATCAGTACTATGTCAACTAGGTTGACCCTATCAACCAAAATTTTTATAAGGGATTAGGTTTAAATATGCCTATATATACAAGATCATTTTCCTCTTATTTAGAGAAGAGAAGAATAAGTAAGATCTATTGTGCATCTACTTATCCAACATTTTACTTGAGGAACAAGATTAGGGTTTCATACTTTCTTTAGAGATATGGATCTTATTTTGTGGAGATATATTTTGGATGCATTGATAGTTTGTGTAGCCTAGAGATGATTTATCCTTGTCATCCTTACATACCACAACAACCTCTTGTGAAGCACCTTGGTCAAGGGAGAGATTGAGGCTCAGTGGGTTCATATTCAAAGGTAAGTATTCTTAACTTTGTTCCACCTTTGTAAGATTAGATAGATATGTATTTGTACTTATCTTCCATGCATTATAATTTCATATACATTGACATGAGTCTATGATTTCTATGCATGTTTACCTTTTTTGTTTATTACCCCCACTTTGTGCCACAAGATTTTATGAGCACTAGATTAGATTTTACTTTACCTGTTATTAGTTTACTGAATATAAAAATTTAGGGCTTAATTAGGGTTACTGAATGATTGCAATTGACTAGAGGCTTTGGAATCCTCCCTATAATTATTATTGTGATAAGAGATCCCCTAATTGGGTCTAATGAATCCACATATTAGTTATATTCTTGATTATCTAATATATCCCCAATTAGAAGCGTAAGTAGGATCTATCTTCTTTGAGTTAGGATTGATTTATAGACTTGATGCATTTTTGATTGCATACAATAACTATGTAATAATCTAATGCAATGTGCAAACATAACATCAAAATGTAAGAGAATCTGAGCATAAGTATGTAATGCAATATTTATGTTATGTCTAGTATTACATAAGGGTGTCAAGATAGATTTAATAAATGTATATAGTAGAAAATATCAGTAGAGCTAAGTATCTACCTAGGGGTATGGGGCATGGTGTCCATCACTTCATTCAAGTAGGAAGGGTAGATACATGAGGTCCCTCATGGAATTGAGAACTAGTGTGTGTAACAAGTAAAATACAATTTTTATGGCCATGATGCATACAAGAAAACATACATAAGAAACACATGAGGAATGAGAAATAGACCAATGAGCCATAACACAATGGACATCAACACATGTCACTAAATCTAAGAAAAAAATAAATACAAATACATATTAAAATGTCCACATATGCCATCAACAAGTAAGTTGGATTAGATACACATAAAAAGAGATGTTTAAATGTTTGTATACACAATAAAAAAATCATACACAAGGGACATGACAACATGTCCAAGGCATAAATGAATAGAAGTAGTGTAGAGATAAAGAACAATGTCATATTCAAATGCCCTCAAATATAAGAAGCATAGACAATATAATCAAGTATAAACTAGGAAATATATAAATGAAAGCATACTTGAATGTAGTACAAATCTATGTAAGGTCTAGGATGTACATATGCTAAGTCAGAACTAGTGATAGTCGGTACAAAATTTCAGTATGAGTATCAATGATCGATATCAAGATACAACAATTTGAAAACTAGAATGTAAGAATGTAAGGATAGAACATTGTAATAGAAACTATGTATAATATTATTCCAAGTGGGAGACTATGTCAAATGAATAACTATGAATCAGTATATATGTTCATAATGGGCAGATGATAGCATGTTTAGATCAGTGTAGTAGACTTGAGTCTTGTAAGCAATCTGAAAGCACTCGATAAGAACAAGAGAAGCATATATGTATGATAAAACTAGCTATACTATGATAGGTAGCATATGTAGTGTCTAAAAAATATAAGAAATGTAAACATAGTAATGCATATAATCTATAAATTTTGTGTTTTCTAAGCAATATTTTAATTTTTTTACATTTTGGTATGTCATATTGTTTTTGTATTTTATGGATATAATCTACGTATAGCCAAATGAAAATGATCTATGTACAAGGAGAAAGAGAAAATAAAGTATGCACAAGAGGGTAAGAACCATGCTAATTGATGAGTCTCATCAGAGACTCATTATCACTATGGCCTATGTAAAAAATATGAATGGTAATTTCTCATACAGTGTGAATGCTATGATGTAGTTGATTATTGTTGCAGTAGGAATGTAAGTATTGTTCATCACCAAAAACATAATAACCTAGGATGTTAGAGGGAATTTCCTCATATTATGGAGTCAAACTTTTTGAATTATGCTTTAGAAAATTGATTGTGATTTTTCCCTTTAAAACTGTGCTTATTGTAGACATATGGTGTTATGGAGGCTCTTTTACTATAAAGCCTTTGTTGGGAATACTTGTTGACTTAACATAATTTATACTTTACAACTTAAGTTATTCATTTTTATATAACATTTATTATGTATTTGGATATTTTGCCTTGATAAATTCTATCTATTTGTAGACACCAAAATTAGATCACACACACGTGCATAAATCCTTGTGTCAAAACCCCCCTTAAGCCCATTTCAATAATAACAATTAATCTCACTCACCCATATTTTACCCCTTACACATTTAATTAATTTAAAATACTTAATTAAGTTAATTAAAAACCCCTAATTACCACCTTACATGGCCACCTCACCATATGACTAATTCCCACTTGATGAGTCACCTCAAGACCTGGTCCCCTCATCCTAACTACCCAAGACTTAATTTCTACTCATAAACTAAATTCCTAATCAACTGCTTCCTTCTTAACCACTTATTTTTACTGTTTTATAATAGGTGTCACACTTGGCACAAAAAAAAACTAGAAAGAAGACAAAAATAGTAAGGTTTACCTATTCTAGGGCTATTAATGTCAATTAACCCATGACTGACGTCAACAAGATCACCAATGTTGGTAATATAATCCAAACTCCAACCTAAAGTTTAGGTTAGTAGAAATTAAGAAAATTCATTCTTACTCACATTCAAGCTCTGGGCATTATATTTTCAACATCCTTTCTTGTATACATCTTTCATAAGTCAATCATGATTAGCAACTAAGCTCTTAAGGACCAACAACAACCACTTGTTCTCTCTATTCAAGCATTAAATTTTAGACTCCCATCTAGGGATCATCAATTTGGCATATATCATTTGGTAACCATAGCTAAGTATGATACTTATATTGTAGGTCATTTAAACATTTATTTTATTATTTCTTTGCATCTAATCTACATTGCTTTACACACTTCTAACTGAACCTTTATGAGGGAGTTACAAAGCTTCCTCACTTATTTCCCCTTATCCTGACATACCAAACCTCTGACTAGACCTACCCAGGCCATAATCTCTCTCTTATAATTCTTCCAAGCTCTTAGACCTAATCTAAATGATTTCTTAGACCCAAAAAGACCTTCTATAAAGCTCCCTAACAATTATTTCCCCTACCAAACTTGATAGCCTAACTAACATCAATCACCTCACTACTGACATTGGTAGTATAACTGATATTGGTCACTACCCCATTGACATTGGTGACTATGGTTTCTCTAACCTCTTCAAAACCTACATAGACAACTTATAAAATACAAAGAGTACCTCACCTGCACCTTGTCACTCTTTGTTGCATACAGGTTGTTAATAATGATAATATTATCTCTCTCTCACTCTCTCTTTGCCTCTCTTTTAGTTATTTATTATTCTTTTGTCTCTCAAAAGTGGACTGCCATCTCTAAGGAAGTTTCACACTTCCTAGAACAAGTGCATATCTTGGCAACCCACTCATTTAACTACTAAAAAACATCTTATGATAGTGTTTTCTTACTTGCATGTAGTCCTCCCCAGATAAAGAGAAGTGTTCACAACATCTAGATATGGTGCACAAACAAAATCTAGGTTCATTCTAATCACCTATTCCCATTCTTCTTTCTATTTTCCTATAGATTTAAAATAAATAAAATGTAGTGAAACATATTTCGCATGCCCAGTGGGACCTTGGAGTTTTCATTGGGTTCATTTCTTATTTTAAGCATTCACATAGGTGAATTATAGTGAAAACTTCATTTTTTACACTTCCTCCTTTTTTCTCTTAAAACAAAAAATTCAATATCTTATTCTCTATTTAAAAAGCATTAAACTAAAATTTTCTTTCTTTTCTCCTTGTCTCTAAAAGCAATTTGTCATTTTCTTTAAAAAAAAGAGAGAGAATATCTTCTTTACTTCCTCTTGCATGCACATTAGGATACTGAAATTCATATTCTATTCCCATTTCATCTTTGTTTTCATTTGAATCTAAACATTTTAGATTTGGGTTTAAAACTTACTACATTTCATATTTTCTTTATTTCATATTAACTCACCTAGTTAATTACAAGAATTTTGAATAAATCATAGTGCACCTATGTTATACAACTAAATCACATTCACATAAACAAACATCTAAACTCACCTAAGAAAAGGCCCATTAGGATTTTATCACCTGGTGGATCACCTTACCCTAAGTGACTATCCTGCTTGGATTTCACCACTAAGAGGATAACCCACTCCATTCTTTGGTGGAGTATAATCTCTAGATAGAAGGTATATTTTGGTTAAGCAGCTTAGCTCAGCTCTAAGTTCATGAATTGTAGAGAGCAAGCTCTTATAAACAAGTCACGTACCTAGTCTAACATAGATTTCCTCTTGAGCACTAAAACTAACCTAAAACTAGCTCTAGATTACTTTTTAGTACCTTCGATAACCAAATTCTGTTCTCAATATCTGATTAAGGCATAAGCCAACACGAGACTAAAAATTAATCTCTAAGACTTAATAGTTATTGGATGTATGTTATTTTTCTACTTTTCCTTTATCTTCTATATTTTAGAGTTGGTAAGGATGTTTTCCTATTGATTCACAAAATCAATACTATTTCCTAATACTTAGTTTGTATAACTTGTTATCTTAGGTTTTTTTAGTGTTCTTCCTTCTTACACAAACCTTTTACATCCACTATTTTACCTAGTTTCAACCTCTAATTTCTTAAAACATTAAATTTTCCATCTCTCAGGATTTCACAATGACCAACATCGATTAAACCTACTGGCATCGATAGATTTTACCTACTAACATCAGTTAGACCATCTATGAACTTTTCTTACTGACCTCAGTTAAGCAATCGATGTCAGTAACTATGTAATTTCATCTACTCAAAATAGCAAGCTAAAAAAACCCATTTACTTGCATTCAAACCTATTTTTTCCTTATTCTACTTCTAATACAAGGTAGTAAGACTATTTAAATATCCTCTTGCATGGTATTGACATGAGCTCAAGCCAAAATTCTTGCCAATTATGCAAGATGACAACCACTTCCACCTTCCCCTCTCACTTCTAATTCTATCATGGAACATACTTCAAATACATAGCATACTCCCAGCCCTAATCAAATTCCCATTGTACCTAAGCGATATCAAGATTTTGATAAATTTCTTGATTGCAATGTGTCAGCCCTTCAACATTACCTTATTATGAGATAAACTAGTAATTATCCAGGTGACCCAATCTATGGTATGCTAGCCTCTCTAAAGGAGACAACCTTAGTTTTAGTTTCTTCCACTATTTTCCCCATGGTTACCTAAACCACCACATTGACAAGTAAGCCAACTATAAACAATGTTTTAAGTGTAGCATCTCCAATTTCCCAATCCCACCTAAACCCTAGTGTGACTTTTCTACTTTCACAACCACAACTAGTTCATCCAAGTCACACCCCATTCCAAAATTTAGTGGTAGATATTCCATATAGCCTCACCCCTTATAATTACTTGAGTTAAAACTCACCCTCCATCTAGTATAACCATGCCAATAATCCAACTTGCAATAACAACCAACCAAGGCATAGACTCCAACCCAATGAGACAAGTCCCTTTTCCTTCTCTACCCCAGCCTATGACTCATTATCCTTATGTTGACTTGATATAACCTTAGTAGGTTATGCCATATCCTCCCTCTACTTCTTATTAGCTTCCCTACAACTTAGGAGGTATTCCTAAAATTAATCCCCCTCTAGACCTCATTAAGATGTTAATGGACAAGATGTCTAATCTAGAGACATCCATTTCTGGTTCAAAGAATGTGGTATCTTATGATCAGATATGCAATGAACTAATCCATCCTTTTGTGCCTATTTTCCCTTATCCAAGCCAATGGGAATTCCCTAAATTTACTCATTTCTAGAGTAAAGAGGACCCATAACAACACTTGCAAGCATTTAGACATGCTTGTTATTTAATAGGGCATGATGATATGTTACTACTTCACACTTTCCCTATGTCTTTTTTATGTGCTACCTTGGATTAGTATAGCTCTATACCTTAGAATTCACTTTCCTTGTTTATCCAACTTGCAAAAATATTCCTAGACCATTTCTCTATTAACATTTCTAAATTTTTTTCTATAACAGACCTTTATTCTATTAAATAATTTGATAACGAGTCTATTGCAAATTTTGTCACTCATTGGAGAAGTTTGATCAATCAATTCTCCTTATCCTTACCCCAACTTGAGCTTATTGAGCTCTTCTCAAGGGAATGTTCTAAGCACATCTCATCCACACTCCATGTACAAACTTTATACACATTTAATGAGGCCTTTACAATGGCACAAAAACTTGAGGTTTGCACTATAGATGAAGGTAAAGTCAAGTTGTGCAGTAAGAATCCCAATTCTAAATCAAATGATTCCTCCTCCTCTAAAACTTCTCCCTCTAACCAAAAGGTTAAAGGCACTGCCAATGTAGTGGTCATTAAGTCAGCCTCTTCCATGACATAAACCAATCAAATTCCTCAACTTCCCAAAATATGACCAAGCAATTCCAACAATGGTATGAACAAAGAGAATACACTCCGATTAGGTAGTCATATACATTCATCTTGGATAAACTATTGCAACAAGGTGTCATAACCCTTCCTCAGATCAAACCTCATATATAGTTTGACCCTTCTCATCCTATCCCAACTTGGTACAAGGAAGATGAGTTTTTTGGTTACCATCGAGTTAAAGGCCATAATTCTAATAACTACAAGACACTCAAGAACATTATTTAAGACATGATTGATAGAGTGATCTAATCTTGGATAATCCTAATGCACCCCCTAATTAAAGCATGGATGTGTTCAAAAACCCTTTTCCTAACCATTCACTAAATTAAAATACTGTCCAATCCACAACTAACTCAGGTGATCATAATATCCATATGATTAATATGGTATTTCCTTTACCTTTAGTTCAACCTTCCCCTCAATAGGATACATCAATTTCATGTAATCCTCCCCCACATTCAGTGGCATATGTTTTGATCATTCTTCCTATTCAGGTAGAAGAGCCTATTTCACCCATTCCTCTCCCTCATAAGGAAGAGCCTCCTTTACCACTCCTTTTTCCACTTAAGGAGTCCATATTTCCAATTTCATTTACACCAGTATTACCTATCCTCTTACCACTTGAAGACCACACTCTATATGTTCCTCAACCACATGTTAAAGGGAACATCATTCTTGCATATACCCTCTTGAGGAACCTTCTTCACTTATTTCTCTTCCACCTATAGACAGTAGTACCCTACCCACTCCACTTTTGTAGTTAGAGGAGTTAGTATTATCTACTCCCATAATAGATGAGATACCTATTGTGCCTACTCCAATTGTACCACTCTTACCCCTTCTTTTACCTATGGAGGATCATTCCTTACCTATTCCTTAACCACATTTTGAATGGAACATCATTCTTACATTATACCCTCTTGAGGAACCTTCTTCACCTACCTCCCCTTTACCCATGGTAGACCATGTCTCTTCTCCCATCTTTGTTGAAGAGGACCCCATTGTTTTTCTTTCTCGTCTTTGGCCTAAAGTAAAAGAAACCAATAATTTCTCTCTCTTCCAAATACTTTAGCCTTCTAAAAACATAACTGTAAGGCCTACGTCAACTTCATCTAAACATTTTTTGCTTTTGGTGAAAATTCTAGATTTTTTTGACTCCATGAAGCTAGACCATGCAGCATTTTGGGACCGATTTAAAACTTTGTATCCAACATAATGAATTTAAACCTTTATCACCAACCCTCTCACTACCCTTTACCCCAAGGTCTTTGATAAAGATATAAATTCTTCACCAAAATCACCGAAATTTTAGTCATCTATGTTAGAATCCTCACAATCCTAAGAATCTATTACATTAAATCATATCAGGCCCTTAAGTGTACATCTTTTTTCTAATTTAATTCATCCACACATCAAATTAGATTTAACTCCTCAACCACATGTTAGAGTTTCATGGCCTAAATTATAGAATAATGTTAAACCTCCTAGATCTCACCATTCCCTTCTTTAACCCTCACCTTTACCATCTATTTTGGGGCCATACCCTTCTACTTTAGTTAGAATATTACCTAACTAAGCAAAACAAAAGGTTAAGCTACCTCCACTCCTGCCTTTGCCATTTGGTAGGCCTATCACATCTAACACTAAGAAAGTGACAAAAAAAATGTAACTCTACCATCACCAAATAAGGAAACACATAAAATTACCTTTCCAACATAGGAAAAAAAGGTGTCCACTCCTATTAGCACAAGTGTGACCCCACTTGTAGGCTCTCAAAGCTTCTTCCTACATCAGTTATTACAATAGTCCATAATAACTCTCCCTCCCATTAAGACTTATAGTTCTCTTGGAATGAAGACATATTGGTTTGATGATACACAAGTATGTTTATATCATCATTCACTTAGACATGATACTGAGAGTTGTAAAGCCCTCATAGCTATCATTCAGCAACACTTCAATGTTGACACTCTCTTTGATGATACTCCTATTAACCTTCATGTTATTCCACCTTTGGCATCCATAGTTCCTCCTACTATTCCACCTAAATTCAAACCCAAAGATGTCATCACAACCCCTTTACCACCTCCTTCACTGACATTTTAGATCAACATAGTTAATGTGGCCACATAGTCATAAAACCAAAAAGATAAATATAAGGAAAAGGTCATTAATCCTTAGACCCATCCCTTTACCAAAGACACCCCCTCTCCTAATCCTAATATTTCCATCTTGGTTGTTCCTAAAACATCATTAGATGTTATTCAAAGCTCAATGGTGAAACAACTTTACCAAACTCCTATGAAAATGTGTTTGTATGAGTTAATTCAAAACTCATCCAAACATTGTCAAGATTTGATTAGTGATTTGAAACAAATTGAGGTATAATTATATGATCCCCAACCTCTTGTAGCTTTGGTTGGATCCCTTAATTCCATCTCCTTAATTTCTTTCAGTGATTTAAAAATTCTACTTCAACACCCTGAAGATCAAGATTTTGCCTTTTTTATTACCACATATATTGATCAAAATCATATCAAGAGAGTTAGGATCGATGGGGGAGGTAGTGTTAATATTATTTCCACCCATGCCTAAGAAAAACTATCCCTTATAGATAATTACATGTCTTAAACTAATGCATTACTCTATTATTTTAATGATACCACAGCTACTATAGTGAGCACTATTGTCTTACATATATGTATAGGTCCCCACACTATTTTTGAGCTCTTCTATGTTATAAAAGGAGAGTTACAATATAACATATTTCTTGTATGGCCTTAGATATGTGATATGGCATGTGTACCCTCAACTTTACAACATTATGTCAAGTTTGAACATGATGGATAAGTGTATGTTATACCCGCTGACCCACCTCCTTTTAAAACATGAAACATGACCTATAGTCCCAATGATGTTCTCATCCCATTGAAAACATCATCTTATTCACATGATGATTCTAAATCTTCCACAAGCTTCACTCCAATGGTTACACAAATATTGGAAACATAAATTCCTGACAAAGATCCCATCGAGGAGACCTTTCAACATTTATCACTCGATGAATATCATTTGTTGACACTTGACATGTTCTATACTCCACAAGAGTATGGAAGGATTCACATGCACCCAAATTATGATCCCCATATTGGTATTATCATCCCTTATGGTCCCCCTAAGCTTTGAACTAATTTTACATATGGGGGAATTGATCAAATTCCCACTATCAATAATCCATCTTCTTCACCTCAACCATTACTTGTGACTTCTATTTTATAAGTAACCCTAGATTTACTCACACCTATCTCTATATATTTACTTGGAAAGGATTTGGTTTGGGTCATTACGAACAAGTTGTCTATACACCTATTGAATATACTACTAGCAACACTAGTAAAAATGCCAAAAAGAGACATGGGTGGGATATGACAAACCAAATAAACTCACTAAAACCTCCCATGAACCAATTATCGAAGAACCAGTCTCTCCTTATCCACCATCACCTACAAAATTAGAGGTATCTATACCTCCTAATATTTTTTAATAAATGCCATCCATTTGGGGCCTCTCAGCTATTGTTAAGGTAAGGAAACAATGTCCCTTCCTCTAGTTCATCCTAAAATAATTGATGAAGACTCTCCCACTATTAACACTATCCAATGTCAAGATGATGACATAATTCTCACCTACATGGGTGTGGATGATTATTATATCCAATGATTTCTCCCATATAAAACACAAGCTATGTTTAATGAATCAAACATTGACATCAACCTAACCTCTCACGATAACTCGCGTGTCCTCAGGATTGGCCAATCTTTAGATTCCTCTGAGTAAGTTGATTATGCCACATTTCTTAATGACCATAGCAAAGCCTTTGCTTGGTCTTACAATGACATGCCTAGAATTGACCCCTCTATCATCACCCATAACATTATCACTGATCAAGATGTTAAACCTCTTAAGTAGAAGCTTGGTAAAATGCATCCTCGTATTGCTCTCCTTGTCAAAGAAGAGATCCAACACCTCCTTTTTGTTAACTTTATCCAACCCATCGATTACCCATAATGGATTTATAATATTATTCCTTTCACAAAAGTGATCAATGAAATTTATATTTACACCAACTATCATGATTTAAACCTCACTTATTTAAAAGATGAGTTTTCATTGCCAAGTATCAGCCAACTTGTTGATCTAACAACCAGCCATGAGATGCTATCACTTATGGATGGATTTTCTAGATATAATCAAATCTTGGTTGCTCTTGAGGATCAACACAAGACAACCTTTATTACCCCATGGGGGAATTTCTATTATTAGGTCATGCCTTTTAGCCTAAATAACATTGGTGTAACCTACCAACATACCATGACCTATAATTTCAATGATCTCTTACACAAAATTATGGAAGATTACATGGATGACTTAATCAACAAGCCTAAAATTTGTTAGGATCACTTGATAATTCTTGAAATTATATTTTCTCATCTCCTTTAATATAACATTTGATTAAACCCAAAGAAATGTGTCTTTGGTTTTCATTCTAGTAAACTCTTAGGTTTTATCATTTCTCTCCATGGTATCGATGTCAATCCTGCTAAGGTTAGAGAAATCCTAGAAATTCCTTCACCTATTAATATCAAACAACTTCACATCCTATAAGGCAAACTTCAATCAATTTACCACTTCATTTCCCAATTGTTAGATCATTGCCAACCCTTTCACGATCTCCTTAAAAAGGATGCCTCCTTCAATTACAATATAGATTTCTAGGAAGCCTTTAGCACACTTAAATAATACCACCTCTCCCCATTGGTTCTTATTCCACCTAAGGAAAATTAGCCTTTCTACCTATACATCTCTGTAATAAACCATTCTCTAGGTGTTATGATTGCACATCAGGATGAATAACATTGAGAGTAGGTGGTTTATTACATAAGCTACACACTTATTGATTATGAGATGTGATATACCCACACTAAATTATTTTGCCTTGCATTGGTCTTTTCCACCTCTAAGATTCACCATTATCTCCTAAACCACAAAACCTATGTGGTCACCCATAATGATGGCTTACATACATGAATTCCAAACCATATCACAACCAACGTGTGGCTCAGTGGCTTATGCTTCTTGCTAAATTTGTCTTAGAGTTCATTCAATAAAAGTATATTAAAGGGCAAACAATCACTGACTAGTTAGTTACTACCCCTTTACCTAATAATCAACCTTCAAACCTTGAATTCCCTAATGAATCCATTGCAACTCTCTCTACCAATGACATCTCTTATCAAATGATGATATTTTTTGATGGATCTAAATGTCAACATGGTGGGGGTGTGGGGGTCATTCTTATTCCTCTAAACAATGAGCCCATTCCTTTGTCATTTAAACTAAATTTTGAATGCACCAACAATATGGCCAAATATGAGGCTTTGATTTTAGGACTTCAAATATCTCTCTTCTTAGGCATCAAATCCATAACCATTTTTGGTGATTCTCAACTAGTGGTTAACCAAGTTAATGGTTTCTACTAATGCAAAAATGAAAATTTTTAGTGGTATAAATAGCATGTAGATACACTTTTGGGATAATTGACTCTTATCTCTTTAAAATTGTTCCTTGATCTACAAATAAGTTTGATCACATGATGGCTTCACTTGCTTCACACATACCCTCTTCATCCTCATCTTCAAGAATCTATGTCACTATGCATCACTTAACATTACCCTCCTATGTCTTAGCTAACACCCTCTTTATTAGAAATTTAAAAACCAACCCACAAGAATTATGGCACACAAAACTCATGGATTATCTTTCCTTTTCTATTACCTCTTCTAATTTCTCCAATAATGGGAAATGGGCCTTCATAAAATTTTCCACTCATTACACTATACTAGGGGGACTTCTCTACAAGTAAGGTTTTGATGGACTTCTCCTTAGATGCCTCACTATTACTGAGACTCCCTTCACTATTAATTAAGTCCATGATGGGATTTATGGTGGGAATTTCAATGGTAACATAGTTACCAAATGTATCCTTTGATTGGGATATTATAGGCCCACACTTCATCAAGAATGTGTTGATTACATTTAGTGTTGCATCAAGTGTCAGCAACATGCGAACTTCCTTCATGTTCCTAGTCATGCATTACAAGTTTCCAAAGACATTTTGCCATTCTCTTAATGGGGCTTAGATCTAATAGGAGATATTAACCCTCACTCATCCCTCCATAATCTTTATATCATTACTACCATTGAATACTTCACCAAGTGGGGTGAGGCCATCCCTCTCATCTCCACTAAAGCTAAAAAAATTATTGACTTCATTAACCATCACATCATCTATCATTTTGGTGTCCCTCATAATATTATAATAGATAATGACAAATCCTTCAAAAACAAGATTGTTTAAAGTCTTTGTGATACATTTGGAATCAAATTAAGCTTCTCATCACCATACTATCCATAACCTAATGGACAGGTAGAAGCTTCTAACAAAACATTAACCAAAATTCTCATGAAGGTAGTCAATGATACAGGTAAGGATTGGCACACACACATTCCTTTTGCTTTATGGGCATACTGCACTAGCATTCAAACCCCTATGGGTGTTACACCTTTTTCACTGGTATATGGGATAGAGGTTTTTTTGCCTCTTGAGGTCTAGATTCCTTCTATTTATATTTCTCTACAAGACATACTTACTAATGATGAATTTTTCTAAGAACATTTGGCTCAACATGAATTGCTTGATAAGCATCATCACATAGCCCTCAACCACTTCTAGATCTATCAAGAGTGTATCAAACACACATATAACAAAAACCTCAAAGAGTGATATTTCAATATAGGACATCTCATCTTAAAATAAAATCAACACATAATGAATATAGAGAAAACAAAATGGGGTAAGTTTGCTCGTAATTGGCTTAGACCTTATATCATAACTCATAAGTATGGCTCAGGAACTTATCACTTGTCTTCTCTTGAGGGAAGGCCAAAACCCAAGCCTTTAAATGCCTTTCACCTATGACCATTATTTTGTTAAATTATCATTGCTTTACCTCATGTTTAAATTGAGCATGTCCATTGAGCATCTCTATTAAATTCATTTTCCTTCCTCTTCACCCTTACTCCTATACACTTAGTTAACTTACATAGTGGTATGGTTTTGTCCTCAAAATGGAAAACTCCTAACCCTTTATAGTCTTGTCCATGAATAAAAGCAAAAATAAAATAAAATGGGATATTTGAAAAGTTATAAAATCTCAGGTCATGCTTTTCAATGTAGACTACTCCCTTAAACGATAGCTATGTAACTTCCCTTTGCTACTATCAATAGACTATTCCCTTGAAGGACAACTATTTAAAATTAAAAATAAATGCTTAGACCACTCCCTTGAAGGATGGCTAAGCCAAGATTTGTTCTCAAAGGGAAAAACAAATGAAAAAGTATCCTCACATCTTTCTAAGACCTTAACCCATACAAAATCTCATTATAGGATTCCTGCATTGATCAGCTTACACAAAAAAAAATGATTTAAGTCATAGACTTGCCTATAGTAGCTCACGGGTCACCCACAAAAGGGGCATATAATCTCTACTTTGTAGGTTATGCTACCTAAACATTTTTCCTCATTTTACCCTTTTTTCCCCTTATACTCTTTCAAGGGACTGTGAAGCTCACTTAACATGAGGTAAACACAATACTTCTCTAACAAACACAAAGGCTTAAATATAGAAGGCATGAAAGAGGCTCATTTTCTTGAGCCTATTTATTTTCTAATTATGGTCTTTACTAATGCACAAGAATTCTACCTATTTATTTTCCCATCCACATCACATGTTAATATCTCTATTTGAGATGATGAAATAATGTCATACCAACACTAACAAAGCCTATTTAATTTATTCTATGCATACACCATCATAAATATGGAAAAATGCTGAAATAAGCTAACATAGTCAATCTATTCATTTTAAGCATACACCATCATGAAATATGGAAAAATGCTAAGATGAAACTAACCAACATAGTATGCATATACCATCACATATATGGGATAGGATAGTCTAACTCAACTAACATGATCAGCATTAACATCAAAATTAACATAGCATAAAATAATCATCATCCATATCATCACCATAATCATAATAAACACATCTCAAATGAACACATAATAATAAATGAACATCTCATGTGTGTGTGTGTGTGTGTGTGTGTGCGCGCGCACGCGCGTGCGTGCGCACGCGTGATCAAAATAATCATCATGTACATCATCATAATATATATCTCTCTCTCAAAATATACATCTCACATGTTTAGCTCATAGGCTAGTATACATATAACATATATAATCAAAACTAGAAAAATCTGACACTCAGGGTCCTCAAGGCTCTCCATATGGTTTTAAGGAGGTAGTGTCATCACCACTCTCCATCCATCTATGTCTATGTGAGCTAGAATCCATCACACATGACATCAACCTCTCATACTCTCTGAAATTTGAATATCTCTAAATCTATGGGAACTCTCTAATCATCCTCTCATAGTAAGCAATCTCATCTAGGGTAGTCAAATGTCTCACCATAGACATAATCTATGGAGGTCCCATAATACTTGATGATGGCCCAACCTGTATTGGTTCCTGTGGTGGTGGAGGAAGATGAATAACCTAGCTTGCTATTCTCAGACTATCTCTCTTTGCTATCATTATAGTCACTTGACCCTATAAAATAATAACCTAGCCCTATATTACTACAACCTAGCCCTATAAAGCCCCAATTTGACCTTACAATATCACCACCTACCCTTGTAAGGCTAAAACCTATGCCTAGGCTATTCGTTGATCCTACACTACTACATCTTGGGCCTACACTACTATATCTCAAGCTTGTATCACTACATCTCTCTCTCTAACTAACCCCTATAAATATGGTGGTGGCCTCCTAACCTCCACCACTGGATGTAACCCTACCCACCAAGATATATAGGTTGTTATACACCCTAGGTCTCTAACACCTAGCCCTATTGGTATATCCTTAAAATTTTGCCCATCTATCTCTTGGGAAATGGTAGAGGTGCCTCTATGTCATCTATCTTGTATTAAGAGAAGGTAGGTGAAACATCTTGTAGTATACCAAACTACCTCTTAACCTATGCCATGGGCACCATCTCCAACTCATTGTCCTATCTCCCCCTAACCCATAGTGAGCTCTACAACCCGACAAGATATTGTAATTGCCTTTTAAAAATTGGGTATGTTAAATACAGTCTCCATAAAATATCTATAGGGATCAAGCCCTCGATCATGTGCCTATAGTAGGTAATATCTCATACCACATCATCCACTCACATCTATGCCATGCCCTCTCTCCACCATCTAAAACCAACCTTGAATCCATCCAAGATAGTGGTAGGTAGCCCTAGTGGTTGTGTCACCATGATGTGCTCATATGCCCAATAGTACAGTAGATGATTGACACACAAATTGTATCACCATTTTAGCCTCAAACCCCATAGCTCTTTGTCTAACTGTGCCAAAAATACTAGACCCCAAGAAAAAATGACCCATTACTCAACCATATATGTAAGCACACCATCAATGCAATAAAGAATCTAACACAATCTACATTTGGTAATGCATAAATTGTAATCTTGATCATCATTAGGATGATCAGATGATGTTTCTCCTCATCTACCATATAGAGTGGCTCATACATGAAACTCATAGAGTGATAAGTCACCTCATTGACATGCTATCCATATAAAATGACCATGTGTATATCATGTTCCTCTCTTAATCATGTGAAAAGATCCTCACCCTAGAGTGGTAGCTGAAAAATCATATGCACATCCTCCTACATCATGGTCAACTCTTTGATCAGTAGATGAAATGTGTTAGTGGTATGATCCCACCTCTCAATCAATGTTATCATCAAAGACACATCCTGGGTGACTTGATAGTACCATCCCACTCCTCTTAAACCCATAGCCACCATATTCTCCCACTCATCTAGAGTGACATCCCTCCTCATGCATGTTAACAACATTAGTATATGATCTTGTAATGTTAGCTCCATCCTCACCTGCATCGATACACACACAACTCAAGTCATATACCTTTTAATATACTCTATCACTACCTTTTTCCCTTCTCATTCAGAGAATTACATTAGTCTAAGGCCCTAAAATAGGCTATGTAGGTAACACTAAATAGATATGGGGTCTTCCAAGGTTAGCTCAGCCATATACCCACCTCACTAACTACCCTAAGATTCACTACCTCTTTTTCTCTACTCTAAGCTTCATAACCTCTCTCTCTCTCTCTACCCTAGTCTTCATTGCTTCTCTCTCTACCCTAGGCTTTATTAGTTCTCTCTCTACCCTAGGCTTACCTACCTATCATAACTCTAGGCCTTACAACCTCTATTCTTTACTCTAGACACTATTGTTGGGGATCAACCAACAATATGATTACACTTATGAAATCAATAAACCATGGAATTGAATTAGATAGATAAGTAACTAGAATCAAATAATAGCAAAGAATAGGAGATACAAGAAACCACCCTGAAAACTTGTATTAAAACTCTTTACAAAAGGAATATAATTGAAGAAACTTCTTTCTTCCACACATCTCTCAGATGCACAAGATCTCTCTCTAGATCTCTATCCCTTAAGAGCTCTCTCTCTCAAGTACAATCAACTCCAACAACCTGGATTGATACAACTCTGTACTATTCTTCAACATTCACATACAATGAACTACTACAATAATCACACTAAGCTAAGAAGATCTAATTCTACATATAGAATTAGGAAACTTGCGCATGCACTTATAACCAATAGTTAAGCCTCTTGAACAAGGGCTCTAAAAACAATCTTGCTAATAATAGAAACGTGAACTTAAGACTAAGACTTGAACTCATCATGCAAACACTCGCTTCTATCCTCATAAATAGCATTTTGGATGCATAGGTAACTGACACCGATTCCTGCCTGCTTTCCTATGACCAACGTCGACAGATCCTCTGCCGACACTGACGTCTCTTCAACTGCACTAGACCGACGTCGATCACTCATGACTGACATCGATGACTCTGTAAAACTGCAACTTTGATAATGTGCTCATATGTGAAGCTTTTAGGCTCCACACCTTAACAATCTCCCACTTGGAGATAAACAACTGCACCAATACCTATATAGAAACATCTTTTAGCTCCTATATCTTCAACTTCAATCATGAAGACCAACAGAAATTGAATGAAGATTCAACTTCTTCTTTATAACCAGCTTGGTAAACATATCAATAGGATTCCTATCTATATGGATCTTCTCCAGCTTCAAATCACCATCTTCCAATACCTGTCGTATGAAATGGTACCTTAGCTATATGTGCTTGGTTCTTGAATGAAAGGCTGAATTCTTAGCCAAATGGATTGCACTCTAACTGTCACTATACAATCTGCAACTCCCATGCTCCCTTCCAAGCTCTTCCATGAACCGTGTCATCCATATCATCTCTTTGCTAGCTTCTATGGCTGCAATATACTATGCTTCTATAGTTGATAAGGCAACAACCTTCTGCAACTTAGATATCTAGCTAACCGCCGTTCCACCTATAGTGAAAACATAACCTGTAGTGCTCCTCCTGCCATCCAAATCACCTACCATATCTGAATCTACATAACCATGTAGAGAAGTATCTGAACCTCCATAGCACAAGTGCCTACTTCTGGTTCCTCTAAGATATCTAAGGATCCATTGAACTGCTTTCTAATGTTCCTTACCTAGATTGGCCATATACTTACTTACAACTCCCATTGCTTGGGCAATATCCAGTCTAGTACACACCATTACATACATCAAACTTCCTACTGTGGAAGAATATGGAACCTTGCTCATGTACTCTACCTCATCATGTGAATTAGGACATTGTTCTTTACTCAACTTAAAATGTCCATCCAAAGGTGTGCTTACCGGTTTAGCATCCTGCATATTGAACCATTTCAACACCTTGTCCACATAATCCTCTTGAGACAATATCAACTTGTGATTTTTCCTGTCTCTCTTAATGCTCATGCCAAGGATTTTCTTTGCTGCTCCCAAATCCTTCATAGCAAACATTTGAGCTAATTTCACCTTAAGCTCAGAGATATCCTACATGTGTGATCCTGCAACTAGCACATCATCTACATACAACAATAGAATAATGTATCTACTATTATCCAATCTCTTAAAATACACACAATGGTCATATTGACACCTACTGTAGCCATGCTCAATCATAAACCTGTCAAATTTCAAATACCACTATCTAGGAGCTTGCTTGAGGCCATACAAGATTTTCTTCAATCTGCACACTAACTTCTCCTTACCTTTAACCTCAAATCCTTTCGATTGTTCCATATAGATTTCCTCATCCAAATCTCCATGAAGAAATGCTGTCTTAACATCTAGCTACTCAAGATGCAAATCCTCAACAGCAACCAAAGATAGTACAATCCGTATAGAAGTCATTTTAACAATAAGAGAAAAAATATCACCAAAATCAATACCTAGCTTTTGTGCAAATCCTTTCACTACCAATCTAGCCTTATATCTCATCTGTCCATTCTCACCTTCTTTCAACTTATAGGTCCATCTGTTCTTCAGTGTCTTCTTACCAGTTGGCAATTGAACCAAATCCCATGTTTGGTTCTCTCTTAAGGACTCCATCTCCTCAACCATGCCACACTCCCACTGACTCTTGGAGTCCACCTGTATTACTTCTTCAAAACTTTTTGGTTCTCCACCATCAGTTAGTAATAAATAGAATAATGAAGGAGAATACCTAATTGGAGGCTTGATTACCCTTTCAGACCTCCTGATGGGTGTCTGAGACTCGTTCACAATATGCTGTCCACCCAAATTCTCTAACAATGACCAACCTCGGTCACCACCAGACCTGTTACTGGCCGACGTCGGTTCTGCCTGACCGATGCCGGTGCCTATCCTACAGACATCAATTTCTATTCTATCGATGCCAGTTCCTATACTGCCAACGTCGGTCTCTATGTTTTCCTGCAAGTGATTATTTCTTTTTCTCATGAGCTCATTTTGGACCATCACCTCGTCCAATTCACTATTGCTCTACCCAGATTGATTCAGCTTCTTCAGCTGATCACTATACATCACTTTTTCATTGAAAACAACGTCATGGCTCCTAATTATCTTGTTAGTTCCTAGATTTTAAAATCTGAAACCAAAATCATCTGAGCCATAGCCAATAAATGTGCACCTCATAGACTTAGCATCGACCTTCTTTTTATTTTCCTTATCTACATGCACAAAGGCTTCACAACTAAAAAATTTGAGAAAAGAGAGATTTGCCTTTTTACCTGTCCAAGCCTCTTTTGGAATTCCACCATCCAAAGCTATAGAGGGTCCTTCATTAATCAGGTACACTGCAGTGTCAACAACTTCTGCCCAAAACTCTAAAGGCAAACCAGCATGCAATCTCATACATCTTGCACGCCCCATGATTGTTTTGTTCATCCTTTCAGCAATCCCATTTTGCTGAGGTGTCCTTGGAACCATCCTTTGCCTATGAATTCCATGCATGTAATAATACCAGTTGAACTTATAACTATAGAACTCTCCACCATTGTCAGATCTCAAGCACTTTAATCTTTTGCCTGTTTCATTCTCAACCATAGCTTTCCAAATCTTAAAAGTCTCAAATACATCATATTTCTTCTTAATATAGTAGATCCATACCTTTCTTGTAGCATCATTTATGAATGAAACATAGTACTATGATCCTCCAATAGAAGCTACCTGAGCCAGTCCCCACACGTATGTGTGAACAAGTTGCAACTTATGCTTCTTCTTTGTAGACCCAATCTTGAGAAAACTAACCCTTTTCTATTTTCCAAATACACAGTGCTCACAAAATTCTAGATCCATGCTTTTCAAATCTGAAAGCTTACCTTTAGACTTAAGAATTGACATCCCCTTCTCACTCATGTGGCCAAGCCTTGAGTGCCACAATTTTGCATCCACATCTGAAGTAGATAATACAGAAGGAGAATTGTTAGTAACACAATTACACAAATAGAGAGTACCTACTCTCTTACCTCTGGCCATAACAAGTGCACCCTTGGTCACCTTCCAAGATTCTACTGTGAGAGTTACTGTACAACCCTCATCCCCTAACTTTCTTGTAGAAATCAAATTTCTCTTCAAGCTAGGAACATGCATAACTTCTCTCAACACCCATGTGTTGCCATTCTGCATTTTCAGCTGCACTTTACCTTTGCCAATAATTTTACAGGGTTCATCATCCCCTAGATATACTATTCCAAAATCTCCATGGATATAGTCATAGAAATATTCCCTATTAGCAGTAGCATGAAAAGATGCACCAGAATCTAACACCCAAGATTCTATATTATTATGCAAAGAAAATATTAAAGCATCTTGTGCAATACCTGTAACCTTTGCTTCTTCTTTTCCTTCGTGTTGATTGTCCTCCTTAGGCTTTGACCAACAATCTCTGCTTATGTGCCCCATCTTTCCACAATTCTAGCATTGTGGCCTTCTGCCATTTCTAGATTTGGATCTGCCTTTCCCCTTAGACTTAGATCTTGATCTCCCTTTCTTGCTCTTCTCTTTTTGCCTTCCCCTACTCTCAAAACCTAAAGCATTCTCGGATGTCTCTTCTGTGCTTTTCTTGCAAATTTCCTCATTCAAGATAACACTAACAACATCCTCTACTTTTAAAATATTTGATGCAGATGTAGTATTGCTAACTGCCATTACTAAGCTATGCCATCTTTCAAGCAAAGAACATAATATTAAAATAGCTTTTATTTCATCATCAAATACAATTTTGATTGAACTTAATTGATTTACAATACCATGGAAATCATTCAGGTTATTAGATACAGATCCACCTTCCTGCATATGCAAATTGAATAGCTGCTTCATAAGATATACCTTATTAGAAGCTAAGGGATTTTCATACAAATTTGCTAGAGTCATCGTCAACTCTACCGTTGTTTTTGCCTGTGATAAATTAGATATCACAGTAGATGCTAGATTCAATCTTATAGACCCCAGAGCCTTTCTGTCAAGAACTTCCCATTCTTCATCCTCCATGTCTGTGGGCTTCTTTGCAATCCCACCTAATGGTAAGTATAGATCCTTCTGATATAGATAGTCTTCTATCTGCATTCTCTAATGTTGATAGTTTTTGCCATTGAACTTCTCCATTCTTAGTTTACTTTCATCTGCCATTGCTTCTCCCACTCAAACAGAAATCCCTGCAGAAACTCCTGTGAGCAACCTATAATCAATACACACTACACAGATCTGAACCACCTATTAGTGAACCTGAGCTTTGATACCAATTATTGGATATCAAAATCTAAACCTACAACCAAGGCTCTGATACCAATTGTTGGGGATCAACCAACAATATGATTACACTTATAAAAGCAATAAATCATGGAATTAAATTAGATAGATAAGTAACTAGAATCAGATAATAGCAAAGAATAGGAGATACAAGAAACCACCCTAAAAACTTGTATTAAAACTCTTTACAAAAGGAATACAATTGAAGAAACTTCTTTCTTCCACACCTCTCTCAGATGCACAAGATCTCTCTCTAGATCTCTATCCCTTAAGAGCTCTCTCTCTCTCAAGTACAATCAACTCCAACAACCTGGATTGATATAACTCTATATTATTCTTCAACATTCACATATAATGAACTACTACAATAATCACACTAAGCTAAGAAGATCAAATTCTACATATAGAATTAGGAAACTTGCGCATGCACTTACAACCAACAGTTAAGCCTCTTGAACAAGGGCTCTAAAAACAATCTTGCTAATAATAGAAACACAAACTTAAGACTAAGACTTGAACTCATCATGCAAACACTCACTTCTATCCTCGGAAATAGCATTCTAGACGCACAAGTAACCGACGCCGGTTCCTACCTACTTTCCTGTGACCGACGTCAGCTGATCCTCTGCCGATGTCAGCGTCTCTTTAACTGCACTGGACCGACATCGGTCGTTCCTGACCGATGCCGATGACTGTGTAAACCTACAACTTTGAAAATGCGCTCATATGTGAAGCTTTTAGGCTCCACACCTTAATAACTATGACCTATATTTAAAGCCCTAGACCTCTCAACCAATCTCAAATTACCTTTTTACCCATTTCCCCTATCACACCTTTTTAGATCTTTTCCCTAGGCTATGGAAGTACTACATTGGCTTGAGGCCCTAAATTGGGCTATGTAGGTAGCACTCAATTAACACAAGATTTTTAAAGGATAGCTCAGCCAGTAAGCTAGTTGAGTACTTCCACTAGGGATCCAAACTTACCCTTTTTCCTAATTTTCTATTTTTTATAGTCATCGATATTGGCATTAATGCTAATGATGGTGATTTATATGCCTATGTATTGTCTAACATTAGTATACACCTACTAACTTCAATGCCATGTTGACCGATGTTGGTAGATCTCATTGATGTCGATGATTAGTTCATCCCTAGGGCTAAATGACCCAAACCCCAACTTACCCATTTAACCTAAAAAACCTACCCAAAAACCCCCTAACTTATCCTATAACTACCCTCCCCTATTTCCTACCCTTCCACTAATGTTTACTACACACCCACCTCTCAATTAGCCTAAAAATTTCAAATACCAAAATCAAACTTCAACCAACTAGTAGAGGCTCTTACCTCATCTCTTTATCTCCTCTTGGTTAGCACCATTGGCTCCTATGCTTGTGCACCTCCCACTAGGTCCCCTCCTTGAGTACCATCTCAAATCACTCTCAAGCTATATTTATTATCTCCAATCACAAAGTTATAAATGAGTTTGGTCAGCCACTAAAACCCCTTTTGTTGGGTTTGGTTAGCCACTGACATCGACATTCTTGACCTAACTTGTCAATGTCAGTGTTTACACTGACTGACATCAGCAAAGTTGCCCTAATTTTATTGACATTAGAACTTTCTATTATTGATATCGATAAATGTAATTGATATCAATACCATTCATATAATTTTTTGGTCCACCAAGCAAACCCAACTTTTCAAACTTTACCCATATATTAGGGCAACTAGCGATCACATATATCTCCCCTAACCATGATAAAATTACATTTAAGCTCACTTATATCTTCACCTATTATGACTTTAATTAGATATCATGAATATTTCCTTGCTCATTCACCCTTTTACACCAACCTTGCATTACTTGTCCTAACCATTTATGCTATTTCACTATAGTTGGCTATTTTGTACACACATGTATATTAGGTGTTGTGGATGGAAACCAAGCTCATACTATTACTTTCAACCCTTTTTTTTTATAGGGGCACTTCCTACCTTAGATACCTAAGACACATTGACCATTGGAGCTACAAATTTGATTATTTTGACCTATCAACTGTCACTTACAAGTTGTGCTCTATTTACTTCTATCTAAGTCCTCCTCAACCTTGCCTTTTTTTGAATTTATCAACTATACCTCATTATAGTATATGCATATGGATCGATACTCAATTCTCTACCATTCACCCAATTACTTTTTTATCAAACTAGTACCCGATTCTAATTTCTCCTTCATCGATTCCCATTTTGAGGGGGGATACCTCATACAATACTTGGAGCGCCTAACTCCTATTTTTGTCTTACAATGTGTGATTAAAAATTACAAGACCAAAATGGGAAAATGTAGAGACCAAAATTATGTCACACACATGTGTGTAACTCCTTATGTCTAACCCCCCCTTAAACCCATTGTAATAATAACAATTAATCTCCCTAACCCATATTTTACCCCTCACACATTTAATTAGTTTAAAATACTTAATTAAGTTAATTAAAAACCCCTATTTCCACCTTACTTGGCCACCTTTCCATATGACTAATTCCCACTTGATGAGTCACCTCAAGACCTAGTCCCCTCATCGTAACTATCCAAGACTTATTCTCATTCCCAAACTAAATTCCTAATCGACTAATTCCTTCCTAACCACTTATTTTTATCATTTTATAATGGGTGTCACACTTGGCATGAAAAAAAACTAAAAATATGCCAAAAACTGTAAGGTTTACTTATTCTAGGGCCATCTATGTCAGCCAACCCATGACTAACATTAGTGGGATCACTAATGTTGGCAATATAAGCCAAACTCCAACCTAAATTAAAGTTAATAAAAATTAATAAAATTCATTCATACTCATATTCAAGCTATGGGAATTCTATTTTTGACATCCTATCTTGCATCCATATTGTGTAAGTCAATCACGATTATCAATTGAGCTCTTGAGGACCAATAACACCCATTTGTTCTCTCTGTTTAGGTATTCAAGTTCAAACTGCCTGCTAAGGATCATCAATCTACCATATATCATTTGGTAATCATAGCTAAGTATATTAATTATAATTTAGGTCATTTAAACATTTATTCTACTATAAATTTACATCTACTTTGCATTATTTTACACACTTTTGACTGAACCCCCATGAGGGAGTTACAAAGTTTCCTCACTTATTTCCCCTTAACCTGACATACCAAACCTCTAAATAGACCTACCCAAGCCATAATATCTCTCTCATAACTCTCCCAACCTCTTAGACCTGATCTAAACCATTTCATAGACCCAAAATAGCCTTTTGCAAATCTCCCTAACAATTATTGCCCTTACCAATCTCAACAGCCTAACTGACCTCGATAGTATAATCGATATCAGTCACTACCCCATTGACATCGATGACTGTGGGTTCTCTAACCTCTTTAAAACCTACCTAGATAACTTATAAAATAAAAATAGATTACCTTACCTACATCATATCACTCTCTACTACATACAAGTTATTAATAATGATAATCTTATCTCATTCTCACTCTCTCTTTACCTCTCTTTCAGTTATTTATTATTATTTTGTCTCTCAAAAATGGACTGCCATCTCTAAGGAAGTTTCACACTTCCTAGAACAAGCATGTATCTTAGCATCCCACTCATTTAACTACTAACAAACATCTTGTGGTAGTGTTTTCTTACTTACATGTAGTCCTCCCCAGCCAAAGAGGAGTGCTGACAATATCTGCATATGGTACACAAACCAAATTCAGGTTCATTCTAATCACTTATCCCCATCCTTCTTTCTATTTTCCTTTAGACTTAAAATAGATAAAATTTAGTGAAATACTTTGAATGATTTGCCTTAGTATGTTTAATAAACCTCAAACCTTATTGACCAACATTGTCAACTACTAGAATAGGAGTAGTGATGCCTTGTGCCTACTTTCCTAAACCTTGACCATGATAATCAAATTGTTATAGACATTTATGACTAAAATAATACCCTTTTGAAATTGACACTCATTTTGGAGAGGTATATTTTCATCTTTAACTTGTTTTACCTATGCTAGCTATATTTTTTCTTGTTATGATTGTGATTTGTGAACCTTTTATTATTTTGAGTTATGCTTTGGTAGCCATTTTCGTACTATTTTTGAATTTGACCCTTTTTGAATTTTTACATGTGTATACACCTAAATTGGTTAAGCAAACACACATATCATGTCTTTTCATAGTCATTTCATAGGATACTTTGATTGGAAAATATGAGCTTTGTTCACATTTAGTCATGTCTTTCATTTTAGTCATCTTGATCTTGTTTCAGGATGGAGTCACCTTTTTACCTATTCTTAATCATCCCAATATTTTCAAATGATCATTATACCTTAACTAGGTCAAGTTTTTCATGCTTAATCCATCCCCATAGTCTATAGCCTATAGGATAGGAGTGTTAGGATTGGACTATAGTGTTAGGACCTAGGGTGTCTAATTTCTAACACTCTTGTCCAAAGTCAAATTGAGCCTTAATGATCAATTTCTTCCTCTAGATGAGTCTTACCCCTTTCCTTTGCTTCATCCCTAAGTTTTCCAATCTCAAACAAATGCAAATAAAGATACCAAATTCAAAATAATGAGTCTCTTATATAAAGGACAACACAAGGCATTTTATATCCATAACTTACTATTTTGGCACATTAGACATAATAAAAATCAACCAATAGTATAGCTCAGCATTATACATTACACATAGACTTGCATGCTTGATCAAGGAAGGTCCTAGGTGAAATTCATTCTTGCATATATCATGTACATTGATTATGCATGTTCCCTAATGGAAAAATACATTTTATCTGAGACCTTAGCTTGAGGGTTAATGTAGGTAGTGGTTAGGATAATAGGGGTTCTAGATCATGTGATCATTCTTCCCCTAGCCTAGTTTTTCCCCCTTTTGATTTTGATGTATTCATTGTTTACATGTGTGTATATACATAGAGGTTTTTGAGATTGAAATGGACTTACATCAAGGTCTATTAAATTTTATCCCTCAAAATTTGGTACATAATCTCACACAGACCTAATGAACAAACACTAGAAAGCTTAGATCCTAAGGACAATTTCCAAAATTCTAAACCCTAGATTTCTAAACTAGGTCATCAAACCTCAATTTTTCCTCAAAATTTTTAGAAAAATAATTTGATTTTTTTGCAAATTGTTTGGATTATCAAAAGTAATTTCAAAATTTTGATGATATTAGTTCTTTATGCATTTATTTGCTTCACAGTACTTTTCAAAATTCTCTTTGGTGAAAGAAATAAAATGGCCACAAAGGCAATTCCTCCCTCTCATCCCATAGATGAATTCCTAAAATTTGATTATAATTATGACAATGATTTGACAAATTTTCAAAATTGCACATTAGCTAAGAATGTATAAAATGATTTTATTTACAATGAAGATAATTACTATTGTTGTAATGAGGGATATTATGATATATGTAATGATGATAGTGAAGCACAAATAGATGTACCTTTTTCTCTCAAACCCATATCTTTTATTCTTTCTTCTAAAGAAAATAATTTTAATAAATGGGAAAGATACTTCTCACCTCATTATCCTATTCATAATTCACTAAATGAAAAAATTAGTCATGCACTTCCAAGTGAACCTTTTATTGGTGATAACTTGCTTCCTTGAAACCCCCCCCCCCCCTCTCTCTCTCTCTCTCTCTCTCTCTCTCTCTCTCTCTCTCTACTTCAATGTTCAAATTACAATAATATAAACACAATAGAATCAAATTACCAATGCATAGTTTAAATGATACATCTCATGTTCTTAACTCTACTTTGTCAAAAGAATGTTAAAATGAAAATTTTCCTTCTCTAACTTCTCATATTTCATATGAAAATAATGCATGTCTTTCATAAATGGATAACATAGATTCAAATGATATTCAAATCTCAAATGATAATTTATTGCATGTTTAAAAAAAACTAAATTCTCTTATACCTTTCCCTAGCAATGATGGAAATGATAATTATGCACATACTGAAGAAGAATATGCATCTCATGTTTCTAACCCTCCTCTCAAACATAATGCACTTCCAAATGTTATTTATACTACTATGAATGATTCTATTTCAAATAATGCACATGGTAATGTTAATAGTACATCTTCTACTCAATTAGAATATGATTCACTAAAACATAAAGATAACAATGAATCTCTTGAGCCACCCCTCACTATAGTAGAACCTAGTTCTCACTCTTCACCTACAGAGAATGGTAGCCCACATCCCTCTAGTAAGGTCCAAGCTACCATTACTCCTAAGGTTCAAGTGAGTTTACCCCCTCTTTATGATCCAATTTCTAAATTTAACATTCCCATGGTTAAAATTATCAATCAAATTAAATTATTAAAGCATCCACATCAAGATACTAATGTACCATCCTAGGAGATCATCTCTTTGATGCATGTGGCTGGTGAATTACAACACCAAGTACATCTCTTTACCTTGGAAAACAAAGCTTATAAGTCTTGGATGGATTCCAATGATCTACATGGTAACCCTATTCCAAAGACACTCATAAAAGCTTTATTACCTAAGAATTTTTAAACACCATCATTGCCATACTTTGATAAAATTGGAGATCCATTCATACACCTTCAAGCCTTTCAAAAGGCTGTGTCATCTCATATGAGTCCTTTGATTCTACTAAAGTTATTTTAGTAGACATTAGTGGGTGAAGCATAGAATTGGTTATTTCATCTACTCCCCATTGGTTCATTGCACACATATGATTATTTAGAGGAGGCATTTCTTAGATATTACATCATAAACATGGGCCCTCATATTACATATGAGAAACCACACTACATCAAAATTCTTCAAAGCTAGTTAGTGAGTATATCTTAAGATTCAAGGATAACATGTTAAGTTTGATTAATAAACTAACATATTTAAAGATTCAACATATCTTTATTAAGGGACTTCACCAACCTCTCCTCAAGCATCTACTCTATCAAACAAAGTCTTCTTTTAGACACTTGTGTTATATAGTTTTATCTTTGGAAAAGAAAGTGGGATTGATTGAGTCAAATTTAGTTGATCAAATCACTCTATAATTCATAGTAGCATCTTTAACTACAACTCCTAGCACTTAGCATTCATCATGTCCTAAACAAGATAGGAAACCAAAACAAAAAAAGCAACTAGTCAAGAATAAAGAGATAGTTTTCAAAGCATAACCTACAATATGCACTATAGAGAATAACAACAAGGGACCACTATAGTTTGATTTAGAGAGGTATATCCCATCTACCATATGGTTATCACTACTACATAGGAGGTTAATCACACTACCTTCTACCCATCGATGAGATCTATATCTATTACATAGATATCCACATCAGTCCTTTTGTAACTATTATTGTATCTATGGACACAGAGATAATGACTATTATAGACTCAAGGATTGCATTACTAGATGTGTTGATAATGCAATCATAGCATTCACATAATATGCATTGATATCTACTCCATCATATAACCCTATACCTCATTCATCCACGATTGAGTCATCCTAGGACATTCCTTTATAAGAATCATTGTTCACTCATCATGACATTAATGTAGGTTTTAGGATAAAATCTCATAGGAGATATCCTATTCCATCACCTCAAAAGGTTTAGAAACCAACACAGAAAGAACAACCTATATATAGCACTATAGTATGAGGAATACATAGTGTAGTTCCATATACACATCCAACAAAGTCACATGAACCATAATAGAGTACTACTCATGAGAAATATTCACTATAGGCAGATTTTTTGAGTCCTATCTCATGTAGCAATCCACTATGGTTAAGATTAAATGACCCTACACCATAGAGTACTGCTCATGATAAATATTCACTATAGAAATCCACTATGATTAAGATGAAATGAACACTCATCACATGTTTTTGCTCTATTTTGATATATTATATAGTCATAAACATCACAAAAAAGGCCATAGGGTATACAATAATGGATAAATGAGCCTTCTTTATAACACATAGTTTTAGTTGCATGACCAATAAAGCTACATTTTATTGAATTTCCATATCTAGCTATAGTTAGTACACAATAGATAGTATTAGCTATAGAGTATATTTTTACAAAACATGAGTAGTATGGGCACTTGTTCAATTGGCCAATAAGATTTAAATAGTGGTACACCATAGAGTGATATGACACACATTCATACCAATATTAGTTCATATCTTCACTTAGTAGGGCAATGATGGATTTAAAGGTATAGCTAGTATTTGTATTCTTGAGCCACTCTCAAGTAAGTAATACACATAAAATTATATCTTACATCCACACATACTAACAAATAACATTCCAAATTATCGATAACTATCCATAGTCAAAACTATCATGTCAAAGTCTAGATCTTACCAAATCAACTTATCCAAATCTTACTTTACCAATTTCAAACCAAGTCAAACTTATCCAAATAGTTTACTAATTACCAAAACAAACAAATTTTTGCTTACATATGATTACAATTTAAAATCAATAGCCTAACATTGAAATTATCAACAAAACAATCATATCACATATCCTAAGTACCATTTTACCAAACTTATACAACCTTCAACATCAATACTAGATCAACTAATTCTAAAAATAACCATATGCAATGAATATAACAATATACTTCAAATCTCATAAACATATTATGCATGAGCCAAAATCAAACCAACATCCATATATATATATATAACCAAGTTTTCAAATACATATACGTTATATCAAGTATAATCAATCATGAATGGGTGTCATGCCCTCATTCTCAGTCTCACTCTCTCCTCCAGTACTACTCCCATAGTCTATCATAGCACTTGATGACCCCATACCTCCTCGATCTCTCAAATGCCTCTTAAAATGCTTATCTCTCTCTAGAAAACAACCATGCTCATCATGTAAGTTTGCATACCACCTCTATAAATCCATATACTCATCCATAATCTATATAATCACTAATCCATAATCAGGTGGAGGCATCCTATGCCTATCTCACTCAACCCTTAGCCCCACTATCTTAATGTATGCAACTATAGCTATAGTAGCCCTATCAAAAAATGAGCATAAATTCCAATTGTAATTATCACTCACTCTATCAAACCCTCCTCTGCAGAATCATTATGAACATGTTGTGTGGTTTCATGAAGTGTAGACTCAATTATGGTCTCCCAAAATCCACCATCTCCACCTCCTACCCTGACCTATGTTTCATCCTAATCACCTTCCACGCCAACTACACAAAAAATTACAACACTACATTAGACATACAATTTCAAAACAAGCTAAAACATGCACAAACTTGAATAATAATTCAAATATAATCAATGCTTACCCCCCATCATCTAGATCAAAGTAAGATCCTCATACTTGAGGGCATCCCCTTAATTAATAGGATATAATGGATCCTACTAATGCCTCACCCACCATGTGGTATATACCTTTATAGAACCAGAATCATCTACATTAGGAATATCTATAGTTACATCCTATGCATCCAAAGGTAGCAGTGCTAACTCAGCCTCAGTAAGCCTACCATGAGATCTTACTCTCATTGGTGCCCATGCACTCCTCACCCACACCCACACTACTAGGGACACTTCCTATGGAACCCCAACTATATAATCATGTGTTCATACTAAAAGTGCTCATACACTCTAGGTCAGTCATCATGCAACCAAAAACTAAACCTCATATACTTAAACTACATTCTATCCTTAGACCACCCAAGAAATCCTCTATAAGGCCTCTATATGATATTCTAAGACCCCAGTCTATCTAACATTCATATATAGTGATCCATCCCAAGAGACCTAATAGCCAATGAACTCATCCACCACTCCCCATATGGTTGTGTAAGTTCCCACCTCTCTCTCGGTAATCCCATTGATTGCATGACTGCTATATGCTTGTAAGCCCAATAGTGTAATAAAGTTACTACACTTAAACCACCAATGAATGCCTCTTAAGTAAACTTGTAAAGGTTCTTGTATAATTAGGGAAGAATAGTCCTACCCCATGAGAATACACTACCATATACTTCTACACTTCATATAATCCTATGCATCTTATACGTAATTAACACCCCACTCCCATCTACTACAATAAATGAAGCCAACAACACTACCAACCACTTTTATAGACATGGAACACATGACCATATAATAATTGACAATAGTACATCACTATCACTACCTCTCCTATGTATGCCTAAGGGTACACAAGTGATATACAAGGACACATGATCAGTAACATCCATACCCATGTCATCCTACAAAGTCACATGCCATATAATAACCAGGAAATGTAAAATATGGTGCACATCCTCTAGAGTAATAGTCATCTCTCTAGTAGGAAGCTAGAAAGTACAAGTTTCTACATTCCACCTCTCACACAAGGTGGTAATCAAATGCCTATCCCATTACATAGTGCTTAGGTCACACACATGACTTAGCCCTACCCTATCCATCACAACCCTCTCATCAGCTGATAAAGGCAACAATCTTAGAGTCTCCATCACTTAGCCTCTATAGAAATCCCTCATCTATACCTCACCCAAAAAATACCAAAAAACAACATATATATTAGTCAACCATGCCAAATCAATAGCCAAGAAAAATTAAAACTAAACTAAGCATCAACCTAGAAAATCTAGCCTCTAAGAAAAGAACACTAAGTACATGACAACAACGCTGGATAGGAGCATTAAAACCTAGATAAAAATGTTGGATCCTAGACAATAGTGTTATAGGAGGGATAAAAGCATTGGATTTAGAAAAAAGATTTAAGACTCATAATAAAACTCAAAAACATTTAAAAAAAGGCTTCTAAATAGTCAAAAATAATGTAATTTAGCTACTTACTAGGGTAACCTCCCCACCAACCTCAATTTGGGCTACCAACTACTTAAATCAAGTCATGATAGGTTCTCATCTGTTTGGCATATCTCCTACTCTAGAGATTGAAATCTCAAACTAATCAATGCACAAATGAATCAATAATCAATCCAACTTTCCTATATCAAACAACTTTTTCATGTAAAGCAAAATACCATTTTGCCTATAACTTCAACCCCATAACTCCATTTTACAAACCATTTTATTCCATAAAACCATGGTGACAACACCTTTGATATCGAGCAAGGCTTGATCTATTGATACATCATTTTTATAATATGGTACACACACACACACACACACACACACACACACACACACACACACACACACACACACACACACACACACACACACACACACACACACACACACACACACACACATATATATATCTTATGCCCAGATACACAAATTGGTCCCTACCAATCAAAAATTATTTCAATTTCAAATAACCTAGTCTAAACATTCAATAAAATTATTAAATGAATTCAAACTATACCAACTTTATTCCTAACATTATGCCACTAATCATCACTTTTGGCTCAACCTACTCTCTTACAAATTTCAACCCTCTCCCTAAAGAGGGGGAATCATTACTACTATTCCTATTTTATACACTTACCCAACACACCTATCCACTCTCATAGATGGATACACCATGGTTCTTATACCTATAGTAGTTAGATTATTAGAATCACCTCAAATCAGTAGAAATATATAGCAATTCAGACTACATGGGTCACTCAACATGGTTTTTACACCTCCAATAATTAAAATTATTAGATTCAGCTTAAATTGATCAATATATATAGTGATTCAAATTATATGGGTCATTTAGCATTACTTAGGACATTTAGAGGGGCATACCTTTAGTTTATAGATACACAAATTAGTTAGATATACAGTGGTTAAAATAATATGGATTCACAAGCAACTTTGATATAGATTCAAACTACATATAATATTTGAGGGCATGTACATCACTACATGTCACACACATACATTATGGCACAGTGATAAACCATATAACATATCATAGACATAGTATAAAACACATTATTTTGATCTCTAGTTTTTCACATGGGGCATGGCACAATAACTCATATCACATGTGGCTATATAAATTACTAGACTATACATACACATTACTCACATACTAGATTTGGGGGCATGACATTGATGTTCACGTTCTTCATCATCTAGGATTATATAGATTAAAATGGAAAGACATGACACTTTCTTCTTACACATTTACTAGAGTTTTAGATTATACCCAATTTTACTAAGGTTGTCACTACTTGGGCCATATGATCATCTACAGTAGTTGGTCCATATCAATACCAAGACCTAGGTTATATTAGTTTATATAGGACATATGATAGACATTGGTTTTGGATCTCTAAGCACTTCTCAGTTCTAGTTTAGATTATTTAGAGTAGGGGCATGAAATATTTTGCTCTTCATAGCATACAAATTCTATACACACATTCTAGATTACATGAGTTTATGTGGGATAGAGGGTAGATATTAGTTTTGGGCCTCTAAACATTTCTAATTTCTATTCAGATTCAATATAAGATACATCCATTTCAGGGATTACTTATTTCTCCAAGCAATATTTAGTTCTCCATCCACTTCTCTGGCCAAGAATTTGGACCCTTTTTCATCACACTTATCTCCATGTAGGTAAGTTGAGGTACGCATCTTCTTTCTTTCTTTTACTCTAGTACTTCATTTCACTATATCACTAGATTAAAAGGGGGGAAAATGTATACACCCTAAATTGGTCAATCAACCAAACATATCATGTCTTTTCACAGTCCTGTCATAGGAGACTCCAACTGTAGAATATGATCTTTGTTCAAATTTAGTCATGTCTTTTATTTTAGTCATCTTGGTCTTGTTTTAGGATTTAGTCACTTTTTTACCTATTCCTAGTCATCTTGAGCTTTTTAAATGATCATTCTACTTAGCCAGGTCAAGTTTTTCATGCTTATTCCATCCCCCTAATTACCTAACCTATACGATAGGAGCATTGGGATTGGACTACAACATTGGAACCCAAGGTGTACAGTTTCTAGTGATCCTATCCAAAGTCAAATTAAGCCTTAACAATTAATTTATTTTGCTAGATGAGCCTTACCTCTTTTATTTGCTTCATACCAAAATTTTTCAATGTTGTCCAAATGTAAATAAAGCTCCCAAATTCAACATAATGAGTCTCGTATATGAAGGACAACACAAGGAATTTTATATCCAATAATTATTATTTTGGAATATTAGACAATAAAAATTAGTCAGTAGTATAGCTCAACATTTTACATCACACATAAACTTGCATTCTTGATGAAGGAAGGGCCTAGGTAAAAGACATTCTTGCATCTATCATGCATGTTGATTATTCATGTTCCTTAAGGGAAAACTACATTTGATTGGAGACCCTAACTTAAGGGTTAATGTAGGTAGTGGTCAGGGTAGTAGGGGTTTTATATTATGAGATCATTCTTCCCCTAACCAAGTTTTCCCCCCTTTTTCTTTTGAAGTATTTTTTGTTTACATGTGTGTAGATGGATATAGGTTTTTGAGATTGAAATGGATTTAAAGTGAGCTCTATTGATTTTCAGCCCTCAAAATTTTGTACACAAGCTCACATAGACCTGACAAACAAAACCCATATAGATTAGATCATAAGGAAAATAACATTAGGGAAGGACTATAAAACTAGACATCATGGTGTCTTATTTCGATGCTCCTATCCAAATAGAAAATGAAAGCCAAATTCATATTCCTAACAATGTCTTAGTCTTGCACCTTAATTACCAATCCTTAGATCATTTATTTTAGGTTGATTTTAGACAAGTTTATTATTCTTCCTCTTGTAAAATTACTTGTTAAAAATATATATGTTTCCCCATTAAACTATATTTTTCCTATTGCTCTAGACCCTTATTATTTAGGATCTAAATACTATATTCCCAAAAATAATAAAATAATATGTGCTATTGTATGTTGTTTAGATGAAGTGTTACCATGTGAGTCATCTGTATCCATTATTTGTTTTTTTTTTCTTTTCAATGCTAAACATGAATCAATTTGGTGCTCATGCATTTAATGATATGCACAATAATATCTAGATTTCCTTATTGGGTGTAGAAGAGATAGATTGATCAACTTTTCTTTAATCATTTCCATTAGTACCTCACTTGAACTCTTATTTAACTTTTGACTTTTTTTTGAATCACTATTTTTATATGTACTTTGTTTGGAATTATGAATTAGATATGGAACATTATTTGCCATAAATTGACTAGGTGAAGATGCACATACATGATTTACACTATTGTGCCCTATAGGCCTTTATATGGTAAATTGATTTTAAAATATTGTAATATTTTCATGTAATAGTTTATTATGATTTTTTAAACCTATAATTATCTTTCTCATACTAATAATTTGATCACATTGAGTCTCATAATTGTAAACCCTAGATATTTCTAATTGAACATGTAGGCATGCACCCTATAGGGAAGAGGTGTGGATAGGTTGAGTATGGGGAATAGTTAAATTGGTATATGATGCTTCATCTCATGGAGGAGTAATAGTATGGACTTAGAGGTAATGTACCTATCACCCTCATGGAGATGAGGAGGAGGAGATTCTTTCCTATACATAAGATATGACATTGAAACTTGAAACATAATTGTTAGATTATGTTTTAAATCCTCTATGCATGTATATACTTTATTGTTAATGGAATTAAAAATATCATAAAGATAACATGCTATGTAATATGACATATATTTCAATTGATATAAAGCATCATCTATACATGTGTTTATGTTTTTTCTGAATTTATTTTGAATTAAAGGTAACAAACATGCAAATGAAAATATTATACTATGCAACAAAAAGTGATTAATTTATACTACCATTATGATCATGATTATATGAAATACAAATTATAAGATATATGGATCTAAAATCTGATTTTTATGAATTTAAATCCTAGGGTTATCTAGGGTTAGGGTTTTGAATTAGATTTACTTTGCAAAAATTTAAATTACATTAAATAAATGAATCCCTAATTTGGGATTGATTAAATGAGATAGGTTATGCTAAAAAATTATAAAGCTAGAAGTTTTTAACCATGATTTAATGAAAAATAATTGGGAGAAAGAAACCATATGTAAAATTAGGGTTTTAAGCAATAATCAAAGTAAGTCAGGTTCACCAAATGTTTTAACCATTAGGGTTTAGATATTCAAATCCTATGTTTAATTAAAGGATTGAGTAGTCTAAATTAGTGAAATAATATACATAAAATAACCATTGATTTATTATATATTTTAACTATCTTTGACCTCCTAAAAATGGTAATAAACATATGTAAATAAATACTTATTAGAAAATGCATGATACAAATGATCTAAGTGCCAAAAACTAAGATTGGAATAGGGTTGAGTATCATAAATTGGATCCATATGTTAGAACCCCTTCTAGATAGTCATGACACACATAGAAAATATCTCAATGTGGCTCTAGTGTCCTAAAAATTATTCTAAGCTCAATTGAAAACTGTGAATCCATAATTGTCTTGTGACCAAGAAATTATATATTTTTCATAGAGAAAAGACTTTTCAGAAAATAAATTCAATAGATTACTCATCCTGAATCCCATTTACCTCTACATACTTAATTATAAGACTAATTTAATACACTAATACATAATTTGATTTAGTGGATCTAGACCATGAGTTCAAACATTATTCCACCATTTAGGATGTGGCCAACATAGTCAAACCATACAAGGCCAAAGATCAACTTTCCATTTTCACATTTAGATACAAGGACACCTTTTTGGCCATCAACACAATTGGTATTCACAACACAATAGACAAACTAGAGTTAATTCCATATATTGACTTATTATTTTATTTATTCATGAATGGTAAAGTTACTAGGAATATATAACACTTTAGTGTTGGAAAAACACCTATTACATATAATATTGGAAATTATTTTGAAAGGTATTATAGACTCCCTATCCTAGACATATCATACATGCAATACATGGTGAATTCATAACTCTTTAACAACAACATTATCATCAAGTTTCAATAATGAAATAGAAACCTAAACAAATTTATAGTTCATGGCCCTAATTCAGCCATCCCCATTTTGGTCTTCAAAATAGGGGTGAAAATTATTATGACTTTGCTAAAAATAATATATGGGGTTTAAACCATTACTTATGTTAATGAGGTATGGGTCCTTTTGGAGGTAGATGTAACACAAAAAATATACCATCTACTCCACTTGTATTTGCATTTTCCTCCATAATGTGTTGGGTAGAAGTATCAATAATTGTTTATGTAGTAGAACCTATAGGTGTTCCATATCTTTATTCAATTTAATCTTCCCTGAATGGGCCAAATTTTTCTTATATTTTTTCTTCTACCTAAGTAAGGGGTCCATGAATAGGTATGGAATCCCATTCCTCTTTATAGATTCTCCTACCATTACTTATGTTAATGAGATATTATTACAAAACCATTATAGATGATATTAATGAGGCAGCAGATATTAAACCATTATACATTCCTACAAAATCATTTCTTTAGGAGATATTATTAGCTCCAACTTAATTTTATGAATTAAAAATTTGGGAATGTTACCAGATGGTAAATTATACATGATGTCCTATGTGGTAGATATGGTGACTATTAGTGTGCATTAATCCTATGAGAAAGATTCTCTATACTACCCCAAGAATAGGATATGTGACAAGTTTAATTTTATTCATGAGTACAAATTTAGAAAGAACATGAAAATTTGAAACTAAGACATTCTACCCCATGGTGTATCAAACAATAGATGGGAATAACATTCCTAGGCTCTCTGACCCTATAAATAAAAACATTAAAAATATGGGAGATTACTAGTTTTTCTAGGAGTTCACCATAATCAAAATTGAAGTCACTACAGTATACCCTTTATACCTACCCAGGATTGTGCCTAATAAAGTAGCTGAGTAGTAAATTATTTCATAATTGACTGACAACATTAACAGTAAATTGAGGAAGGCCAAACAAGAAACCATCCATCCAACCCCTCTGAGTATTAGCATAATGTAGTAAACAAGTTGGGAACACTTCTAATTTGTTGAAAAGATCAGGACACACTATGGGTTTAAATTGGCACCCTTTAGATACTAGGACCCTAGGAAAAATGTTAGATAACATATTTAAAAATATGAAATAAAAGTGAAAATACACTATGGACATCAGTCTTATGATAATGATAGTGTGTTCATAAATGTATAAGATGATATTGAAGTAGATATAAGGATGAGTAGTGTCAACATGTCTAGAATTTATAAAGAGGAATGGGATTCCATACCTATTCATGGACCCCTTACTCAGGTAAAAGAAGAAATATAATAAAAATTTGGACCATTTAGGGAAGATTAAATTGAATAAAGATATGGAACACCTATAGGTTCTACTGCATAGACAATTATTGTTATTTCTACCCAACACATTATGGAGGAAAATGCAAATACAAGTGGAGTAGATGGTATATTTTTTGTGTTACATCTACCTCCATTAACTACAATATAATAAGTCTTCATTTCTTCTTGTCTTAATTTAATTTTGATTATCCTCCTTTGTATCCATCAATATGATTCCACAATCTATATGTAATGGGAAATTAAACATATTCTACCAATCAAACCTAGATCGGAGAAGATAGATCCTACTTACACTTTTGATTGGGGATACATTATATAATCAATGTTATGACTAATATTGATTCTCTAGACCTATCCAAGGGATATCTTATCATAATAATATCACTAGGGAGGGTTTCAAAGACTCCAATTAATCAAAACTACACAATAACCCTAACTAGGTCCTATGTATTCATATTCACTACACTAATAATAAGTAAAGTAAAATCTAATCTAGTGCTCACCAAATCTTGTGGCATAAAGAGGGGGTAATAAAAAATAAAATTAAACATTCATAAAATACATATACTCATGTCAATGTATATGGAATCCTAAATCATGGAAGAAAAGTACAAATGCATATCTATCTACTATTATAAAGGAGGAATAAGGTTAGGAATACTTACCTTTGAAGATGAATCTACTAAGCCTCAATCTCTCCCCTAGCCAAGGTGATTTGCAAGATGTTTTTGTGGTATGTAAGGATGACATGAATAAATCATCTCTAGGTTACATAACCTAGAAACTCATCTAAAAGACTTCTCCATAATATAAGATCTATATCTCCAAAGAAAGTATGAAACCCTAAGATTTTTCCTCAAGTAGAATGGTGGATAAGTAGATGTGAAATATATCTTACTTATTCTTATCTTCATGATAAATTCCAAAAATTAATGTGTTTATATAAGAGAATCTAACCTTAAATCCTTCCAAAATCTTTAATCGACAAAATCAACTTGGTCGACGTAGTATCATAATTGACAAAAAATCACTAGGTCACGGACTATGTCACCAAGGACCAGCCTAACCCCTAATAAGTTTTATCAAAAAGAATAAAAGGTTGGTGTGGTTGACATAGCCATGTAAAATATCAAAAAGGGATTTAGGTTAGGGAAAGGGATAATGAAGTTGTTATAGGTACAATATAATGAGAGGGGGTGAATCAGTGGTGGAAAATAATACAATTCAATTTCCAAACCCTTATAAATACTTAAACATTCAATACAATCATTCATGAAACATACAGATCATTCATAGCAGTGAACATTGAACCATAATTTAAGATCACATACATAACACAAGATCTACATGGGAAACCCTCTTAGGGAATAAAACCCACTCTAAAGCTTGAAAACACATGGATTACCATCCTATAATATGATCAAATATAAGAGAATAATCAATTCCTTCTGATCAGGAACCTTCGATCAAGTCCTTCTGACCTATAACCTTGATAAAGTCCTGATCAAAAGTCTTTAGCGAAACCTTGTTTCACAAGGAGCAAATACCACTAAGGAAGATCAAGTCCTTTAGAACCTCCTTTAAAAGAAGAATTCAACCTTAGAAATAATATATTTAACACCCAATGAAAGACATTTTGATTATTTGAAAACTACATAAACTCTCTATCTCAAATAGGCCTCTCACATAGGCATGTCACAAACTCTTTCCTTCTTCACTCAATATACACACTCAGACCTCTTTGCATATCCACAAAATACAATAGCACTATCCTAACATTAGAATCATGATCTATAGATCATAAACATAGACCTTAATCTCCTTCTATCATCAACCCAATAGTTGGGCCCTCTCACTCTCCTCTACTTTCCTTCACTCTCCAACTCTATCAAATCTTCCACACAAAAAAGTCTAGAAATCATCATCTTTAATTTCACTATATATAGAGCTATCATTAATTATCAAGTCCATTAATCCTTATTAGCCAAAATACATTCCTTCACCCTTAAGGCATCTCACATGGGTCACACTTAAGCACAACACACATTCAAATAGGCCTAAGTCTCTTTGAGGTCCTATGGAGATCCATTCACATTTTCAATACTTCTTTGATCAAATTAAGAACATTGGACCACTTAAAAATACATATGTCCACACCTTATGTCCCCTATGACATCATCAAATGATCATAATCACCAAAACACTCGTTTGATAAAGACTGAAAAGCTCAAACGCTTCTCTATACACATAGTTATTATGAATGAAAACACAATCAACTTCAAAAACTTTGTTCATACTTCATAAGATTTTTCAAACCTTCAGAATGCATGAATATCATCATCATTAAGTCTAAAACACTCCCTAATAGCCAATTCACTAATATATATCAAAATAACATCTAAATAAGCTTAAATACTTTTCTCAGATCACTTACAGTCCATGCACAAACACGCAATCAACTTAGAACATTAATATCTTTTACTATACACACTTCTATATCTTTAAATCTATATATCCAAATGCATGTTTGAGTCTTCTACCACTTTTATTTTTACTACATGAGCAAATTAATATTTTATTGGAAGATATGGACAAAATATATAGATCTAGTAAAATTCAAATATTTGAATAGCAACAATCACAGTTAAACCTCAAAAAAATTTCTCACATCTTGTGTCATCTCAACTTTGGATCAATCTCTCACCATAAATCTTGTCTAAACATTAATGCATAGTCCTCAAAATCCAAATGTTAAACAATAGTGACTTTTACCTCATCTTGTGAAATATGATAATGTTAACTCCATATGCCCCATCAATATCTATGGATCAACCTAGTCTTTAATGACCAATGCTCAACATTTGATCAATCTGCATAAATTTCCACTCACCATTAGATCTGTATCCTATACCTTTGCTTAGTCTTTAAACATCATACACCTATCATCATCTTGTTTCTTCTTGATTTTTTGGAGTAAAATTCATCATTGATCTTGATTCATATTTAACTCTTTTAAAAATGACAATGGGGACCCTTTCAATATGACTGAGTAGCCATTTTTGAACTTTGATAAGTTATTTTGCACTTCAATGCATGATCTCAAAATTAGATCAAATGATCTCCTCACATAGGAGAATCTAAACATGTGATACACTAGTCCTTTAACCCTTTCACATGTGAGATATAATTCCATTAAAGATCCTTCTCAAAAATTTCTATCACAGAGCTAGCTATGTCAAAAATCTTCCTAGAAAGCTAACTTTGCTCCTACATAATGTTTTCCATGATCTAGTGCATGATCTCAAATTAAGCACAAATCATCTATGCTCAAAATTGAACAAAATCATGTTATTAGTTTCTCTTTACAACATCAAATATGTAATATATAACACCATAAAAATTCTTACTTGACTCTTCTTGTCTCGTTGCAAAATTGGCTATAGGAAAACATAGTCAAACTATCTAGGATCTCAACTTTGCATATGCATATATTTTGATGAGCTTCATTACATGATCTAAAAATTAGTGAAAATAAACTAGGTACAAAAATAAACAAACCCATATGATCATATTCTCCTAAAACATCCACATGTGTGAGATATTCTATCATCAAACTAATTACTTGACTCTTTTTGGGCACATTGCAAATTTCTCTAAGTATGGGAAAATAATGAATTCTGACTAAGAATCCAACTTTGTACCATTATATTTTTTACCACACTTTGATGCATTACTTGAGATCATGTTCATAATAACTAGGAACTAATGTGATCACAACCATATGACCAACTTCCCTTTACTCATTCCCATGTGGCAATGGTGACATCATCAAACTACTTAGATTTTCTGCCACTAGACTCAAACTATCTAGATGATTTCAACTTATGCACAAAATTTATTAAATCATATAAAACATATTAGGGACATATTACACATTATCCAATTACCATACTCATCCTTGAACACCTATAATCATTCCAAAACTAAAGATCAACCAAGCCTCTTATAAGCACACTAAGACACACACATTGCACACTTTGTCATTATTACTTAGGCTATCAAAGCACTTCATCCACTCACTAGGACACCTCCATGAAATTATCATGAAATCATTTATAATTATCCAATAATTCCCCCTTTTTTCATTTATGTTAACAAACATCATATAGCAATATATAGCTCACCTTTTTTTCCCTTCAAGCACTCCCTCAATTAGAACTTTCTCCCCCTTTAACACAATGAAAAAGTGGGCACCAACTGATCCTAAGGACATGAAAATACTATCAAATAGGAAATGGCCATCTTATAAATATGATACAAAATCTCCCTTACTTTGAGCCTACACTCTTCTTTCTCCATGCCAACACTTACTTCAACCAAGCACTGCAACTAATGAAGATAGAACACACAAAACATTGAAATATAATATAACTTACCAAGAGACATCCGAGAGGGACTCCCCCTAATATGTTTGATCAATTAAACCACTCGAGCATCTTTAGATCTCCACACACCATGAGGAACCATCATATAGGATTACCAACCTTCTTTCTCAAGACACTTCCATGACCACCAACAGAGCATCATACCACTCATAAATAAATAAATAGTTATAAACCATCTTGAGAAATCACCTTGATACATTCATGCTTTTATATTTTGTATAAAATGAACAAAATCACTCTTGTTCACACTAGGCCTATCTTAGACTCCTTATAGCCCTACCTAGAACTTGCAGAGCTCACACTTTTAATTAGATACATCTTCAGGACCTAAAACTTCAATTTTAGAGCACTCTCATATGCCCCCTTGAGCACACCAATTTAAAATAACTAGATAATCCTTTGAAACATACTTCTTTCACAAACCTACTATCTAATTAACCCTCCAATTTGAAAAAAACCTTGAATAAATTGAGAACTAAAAACCTTCAAATCTTTGTGAAGCTTGATTTGACTACCCATTTAGATCATTCAACAAATTAAAAAGCCTTAGACCTCAAATCATAACATAAACCACTTTTTTGGTAGAACCCAAAACACTAAAATCTTAAAATAAACAAAATCAACACAACACCTTCCATTCAATGTCCACCTCTAAAATATATTGTGCACCTAGAGACAACCATTATATAATTTTGGACTAAGATTTGAGATTCCACACCATTGGGAACCTTGACTTCCTATAACCCATTTTTAGGACCTTGAAAAATCACAAATCCTCCTTTGCCATATGGGAACCTTCAATCTGACCCTATAGATTATTTCAATTGGAAAATACCATAGTAACACTTACTTCTCCACTTGAAATGATTCTCTTAATAAGCATAGATAGATACACCCTATATACCTCAATTCTCTAAAATAAATACAACTACTCATATTCCTCTTCCTTCTTACTCAGGTGAGACTTATAGTTATTCTTCTTTGGATTTATAGAAATAACTTCTCAACTACTACAACATTATCCTTTTCTTCTATGATTGGATTATCAATAAATGGAGACAACATATATTCATTGCATACCTCTTCAACTAAAAAATATTCCTTATAGCTTGGATACTCATCACTAGGCATTTGTTCAACAATAGCATAATGTTCACTTGGATCCATACATACCTTAGAACTAGCTTCAACTAACACTTTGGTCTTCTCCTTGAGCTTAGTCTCTTCATTCTAAATATGAGCAGACAATGAGACCTATTGAGACTCTTCAACTTTAAAATAATTCTCCACCATAAAAAATAGATTACTTAGACCTACAGTCTCATCATGGCTCATACTTACAACCTTTGGTTTTCATGTATTAACTTGTCTTCTTTTTTACACTCTAGCAGCATGATTGAACCTTTTCTGACTTGTAAGATTTTTCCTACATAACTTCCAAATGTGACCTCTCTATTCAAAATTGAAGCATACCATACCTTTTGAAAGAATCTCTTTTTGCCTTTCCATATTTAGATAAAATCTTGTAATGTGTCCTAGTTCATAACAATTGTAGCACTCAATATCTCTTGAAGGAAACTTAACTTATCTTACCTTAAATGGAAAATATTTTGAAAAGTGTCCCACATCATGATAATTTAGATACTCGAGCTTACTTAAACTCTTTGAATTATGACCCCCATCATAGTTCCAATTAAATTCATTCTTAATAGGTCTTCTACATTCTCTAGCTCTATGCCCAAACTCATTACAAGTATAGTAATAACCATTAAAATTTGCATACCTCATGGGATTTGGTTGTCTAATATATTTTACTTTCATTATGTTAGAACCTTCATTCCTTGTCTAATAGTTTTTATTCAAATATTTATTTTCTTTATTCACATTAGTCTTCATCTTGATTTGAGTTGTAATCTCAGGTTCTTCATTGTATCTAAGACCAGTCTTATCGCTTGCATGTTTTTGACCATTTAGAATGTTGTCTATATTACTTCAGATTTTTTCAAATCTGAAAAATGACATAACCTTAATAGGTACCTTCTCTAACTTATATTTAAATTACTTATTTTCAATTACATACCTTGCACATTCATCTTCTTTAGCTTTTAAGCTTGTAGACATGATTTCCAATTGACAACTGAGATGTTTGACCATATCTTCATGCTCCTTGGAATATTCATCCATTCTAGCCTCAAACATACTAAATTAATCCTTAACTTTATTTAGTTTATATTTCTTATTTTAAATGATCTTATTCTCAATCTTTAATTCTTCATGAGCATTAGCCAATGTAGTCTCATAGTCCACCTCATCTTCATCATCATCTAAATCACTCCAAGTAAACACATTTTAATATGAGAAAATTCCTTCCTCAGCTATGAATAGAGCTTCATCTTTAGTAGAATCATCATCCTCATGACTATATTCTAAGTCACTATCTTCACTCTCATTTGATGAGATGTAATATTCTTTGGTGTAGAGACTATTTTTTTCTTTGAAGTATTTTTTCTTGTTATCAAACCTTCTAAATCCCTTCTTATTTTTATCAGATCTGAATGATCTCTTTCCATCATCATGAACATGATCATTCTCTTCATCATCATCCTTATTATACTTATGAGGGCAATTATTATCAAAATGTCCTATCTCACCATAATTGAAGCACTTGAGAGGTAGTTTACCTTTATACTTTGATGAACCTATTCTCAATTTCCTTGAAATAAATAAATTAGTTCATCTTCCTCTATATCAAAAATGTCATCCTCTTTGAGTTTATTACCGTGTACCTTCTTCTTTATCTTCATTTCAGCTTTGAAAGTTTCTTCCTTCTTTGGTGGTATATCATCATTCTTCCTTATCTCATAGGTAGTAAGGGTGCCATGCAATTGATCCATCTTCAATCGAGTAAGGTCATGACTCTCTTATATATAAAAAACCTTTGGATCAAACTTGGGGGATAGAGACCTTAATACCTTTTGAACAATAGTATCCTCTTCATGTTTTTCTCCAAGACCTATAAAGATGTTCACAATCTCATCAAATTTTTGTATAAAGGATGCCATATTATCTTCTTCATTCATCTTGAGACTTTCAAATTGTCTTCTATGAGTCTATAACTTTTCCAAATTAACCTTTGAATCTTTTTCAAATATAGTCTTCAATTTTATCAATATTTCCTTAGTAGATGTGAAATAAATTACTTTGGTGAACTTATTTTATGTAAGACCATAGGTGATGGCATTCATTTCCTTAGAGTTATTCTCAAATAGTTTCTTGTCTACAACACTAGATGAAGGAATAATAAGAGCAACATAACCATCCAAAATAAATTTCCATACATCAAACCCTAGGGATATAATGTATGTCTTCATCCTAACACTCTAAAATGAATAATTGGATCCATTAAACATTAGTGATTGCTTAGTAGACAAACCATTTTACACATTATTACTATCCATTTTACCTAAGATCACCTTCAAGATGTCAATATTTTACCAAAAGACCTCAATCTGATACCAATTGTTAGAGATACAATCCACTAAGAGGGGAGGTGAATCAATAGTGGAAAATAATGAAATTAAATTTACAAACCCTTGAAAATGCTTAAACATTCAATACAATCATTCATAATAGTGAATAGTGAACATAATACAATATCATATACACAACACAACATCTACATAGAAAACCCTCTTGGGGAATAAAACCCAATCTCAAACTTGTAAAAACATGAATTAATATCCTATAAGATGATCAAAAACAAGAGATTAATCAAGTCATTCTATTCAAGAAGCTTCAGTTAAGTCCTTTTGACCTACAACCTTCATCAAGTCCTTCTGATCAAATGTCTTTAGAAAAACCATGTTTCACAAGGAACAACTACCCCTAAGGAAGATCAAGTCCTTTAAACCCTCCTTAACAACACTTTCACCTTAGAACTAATGTATTAAACACCTAGTGATGGACCTCTTGATTATATGAAAACTGTATAAACTCTTTATCTCAAATAGGACTTTCACATAGGCATGTCACAAACTCTTATCTTCTTCACACAATCTATACACTCAAACATCTTCGCATATCCAAAAAATACAAGATCACTATCCTAACATTAGACACATGAAATAAAAATCATACACATAGTCTTTAATATACTCTACTCATCAACCCAATAGCTGGTAAATCTCACTCTCCTCTGCTTTCATTTGCTCTCCAATTCTCTAAAATCTTACACATAAAAAATCTAGAAATCATCATCTTTGATTTCACTATATATAGAGCTATCAAGAATTATCAAGTCCACATTAATCATTTTCATCCACAGTACATTCCTTCACCCTTAAGGCATTTCACATAGATCAAACCTAAACAAAAAAAAACTTTCAAGTAGGCCTAAGTAACTTTTAGGTCCTATGGATACCCATTCACCTTTTTAATACATCTCTAAGCAAATTAAGAACATAGGACCACTTAATAATACATAGGTCCACTCCTTCTATCCCATATGACATCCTCAAATGATCATAGTCACCAAAACACTCTTTTGATACATCTTAAATATCTCAGACACTTCTCTGTACACATAGTCATTATGAATGAAAACATACTCAACTTGAAAAACTTTGTTCATACTTCATATGATTGTTTAAACCTTAAAAATGTATACAAATCATCCTAATGAAGTATACAACACTCCTATTGACCAAATTGGACACCAATTCAAATTTGGGCCAACCCATACTATTTTTAACTTTTAATAAGGTTCCCATTTGTCTTATATGGTGTCATGTTAGTCTATTGTCTTATTCATCCTCTCCTTAGTCCATGTTGAGTTCCACCCCTTATGTACTAGGATAGTCAACATGAGTCAAAGTTTGGTAAACCTTAGTAAAAGGTATTAAAATGGTCAAATTGTGTTTAAAATATCATAAGGTGGTTCCTAATATGTTTTAATATGCTTATAAGTCATGAATTGGTCATAGGTCTTGTCTCACACGGAAAAGGGGGGGTTTTGGCCAATTTTAGCCCATTTAATGACTTGTACAAATTTTTATGAAAGAAAATTTGACACCTAGGTGAGTTTAAACGTGGATCATGTTATAATCATGTTAGGAACCAGTATTTATTAAGCAATAAGTATTTATGTTTAGTGGATGGTAGTTTTCCCTCAAAAATAGGAGCTTTTGGGAACTTGTATGGACTTCCCAAGTCCATCATCAGATAAAAATGTGTTAAGAGTAACTCTTCACATAACATAAGACATTTAAATGCATATTTTTCAATTATAATTAAAAAATGTCAATTTACAATTCTTTTTCCTTCATTTTCCATTGGCAAACCAAGGAAGGGCAAAATCAAGCACTCATTATGGAAGCTATAGGTGGAATTGGAAAGAGTGATTTTGGGAGTGAATATCTATATAAGTGAAATTAATTTCCATAATAATAACATGATATTTTGTGCACTCTCCTTTATGAACCATTAGTTTGATCCCATGTAGCTTTTTATGCATTTTTAACCATGAGGGGGTTACTGTTTGAGCTTGTCTCAGAATTTCTTGTTTTGTATTAATGGATTTTGGAGTTGGATATGTCTCCACATGATTTTGAATATTTTCCAATGATTCTTATTGTTTTGGAAAGCTCAATTTTTTGAGAAAGCCTCTTCTAGGCTTGTAAAATGGATAGTTTGCATTCACAGTCATCTCATTACTTTGAAAATGTTTTCTTCACATTGGGGATGATGTTTTCATGCGGTTTTATAAATTATCCTAGAATATGATGAGCATTAAAGTGTTTTTAATTAATCTTAAGGTGTTTTTGAAAGTATTCCTTACATGATTCTTATTATTTCATGGCTTCCTTGTATGTCTCAGTCATAAAACTCCACCTACAAGAGCATGCTAACATCAAAAGTGTGAGTTTTAAGATTTAACATGGTTATTAATATTTTGGGATCACTCATGAGCATTTAAATGTTGGATAAAGGCATGTAGGAACTTCAAACTTGAAAACTTGGAGGGTGGTCTAAGCTTGCCTATATGAGAGGAGATAACCATCTATAGTTTGATGTCATAGACAAGCCTTCTAGTGGTGTTCCAATGGTTGTTCAATTATTTATGAGTTTCCTTTCCATGTAAAAGGCCTAAACACACCTATTTATAATGATATTTGACTATGAGAAGTTTTAAAACATCAATTTGAACCTTGGACAGTACTCAGTCCTTTTTTCCCTAAAAACACCAAATAAAGGCCTGAGGGGTTTTTTTAAGCTTATAAAAGTACAATTCTAAAGGTATTTGAATCCTAATATTGCTTGGAGGTATAGTCCATAGACCAAAAAAATACTTTCAAAAGTTTTACGGAGAAATGAATAGTGGAAGGTTGTCACTTAGACCCTCAAATATGGCTAGAAAATCATTGAAATAGGGCAATGATGTCTACAAGATAATGATCAAAATGTAAATTTACATCCCATATTGATGTTATTAGACTATAATTTCAAATTAGATTATTATAAGTGATTTAAATTATTCTTTCAAGGTAATATATCATCAAAAAAGGCAAATACAATGTCTTGAAACACTAATGCATACTTCTCTATCTATACACAGGACTGTGATAGTTACCTATAGGCAAGAAAGTTTAAGGTTTCTAAAATAAGCATGATTATGGATGAGATGAGAAAATTTGATAGTTTATGAACAAACAACTACATCAAAATCATCATCAATCACCATGATCAAGTCCATCTTACCCTAAAAGATACCTACAGGCCTCGAACGAATGAAAACTCTACCTATAGCTGAGTAAACAATGAGGTGAGATGATGGACCTTATAGGAGTATTGAAAAAAAAATAGGAAAAAAATAGGTTTTAATAGAAAGCCTAGTCTTGAAGTATCTAAAATATTTTTCAAATCATCTATCAAGACCAATCTTGTGCCATTCCCATCTTATATCAACCTATAGGCAGGGTATTAAGATTGTCTCAGTCCAAGAAGACAGTGAACAATTGAAAAACCTAAAGGGTTCAAGAATGTTAGGTTTGGAATGCTGAAAATTGTCATAATGAGGGGAGTAAAGATAGGTTATAAAATTACATGTAACTTTCATTAAAACCTCCGAATAAGGCAACAAAATAAGGAGATCCCCTACTTACTATCACAGTTAAACATGGTCATAAGCAAGGGAGGAACCTATGAGAGTTTGGTCCCTTAGAAAGCAAAAGAAGGTTTAAAAAAATGTGATATGGAAAATTAATTCTAAAATTAATTAAATAATATGACCAATACATCCTCAAGATAACCAAGACACTTTCTCATAAGCAAAATAGGCCCAGTCAGTACAGGCAAGGTTGAGAAAGCCTTGCTTTAAGAGATGAAGTTGGGGATTTCACATAGGAGAGAGGTTTTGAGTGGATTAATAGGTTAAAAAATAATTTAATAAAGGTAATAAACATGTGTTAACACCTTTTATTCATAAAATAATTTTGGAAATATCATTCATGAGGAGGGTTGAACAAGAGCATGCAAAAACAATGTTTTTTACCCCATTTTTTGAAGAAATTGGGATGGTTAGGTTTCTTAAACATGGAATTGAACAAAAAAAAATTGGTTAAATTAGTCATTATGATATTTTTAATCTCTTAAAATAATCACCTTTCCCATAAAAATAGGCCTAATTCTATTTATTTTGTCTCAGAGCTCGGGTAGTCCCTTCATGTACAAGAATGACTATTTTGGGGGAAAATGAAAGATGATGAACTAGAGACAAATTAAATTAGTACATAAGGTTATAATATATTGGGTAAAAATGGATGAACCTAATAAAACTTAATATAAGGCTTTAAATAAAATAAGTCACCCTACACAACAAGGGTTGCAGTCAAGTGTAAAGGAAAGCCTTAGGGCTAGAGGCCAATTTGGAGGTCATATGCATTTTAAACATAATATATGATTTATAAGTGATAAATAAATATTTTAAGAATTATATTGGGGTTTTTAAAGCTATAAAATTATAAATTAAACCATGGTAAGGTTAGATGGAGTCTAAAGGTGTAGGCAGACCTATTGGCAAGGTCTAGGCCTAGCTTCAAAATAGGGTCATTCTTCAGTCACATCTCTTGGATAACCATTATAATTCTTGGAGAATGTTCTTGGGGAACATAAATTTTTTTAACCTTATGTTTTGAGGTTAAATCCCCAAAAATCCATTATAGGCTTGAAAACATGCACAAACCTCTCAAATGCAAGAAATAGATCTTAAAGGGCAATTTGAAGAGCTCTGAACTTTCATGACCATTTGCATGAGACACTAAGGTATTTATAGGAGTTAGGTAGGGTCATTAATAATCCTCCAATGGAATTTAGAAAGGACTCGAATTTTTTTCTTTATGAACAAATACTAAGAGTCTAGATCACTCAAAAACCCTTACAAACCTTGATTTTTGACCTAATGGTGGAAATCAAGCCAAAAATGAACTCATAGGGATGAATTTGACCATTAGTATAAAATATAATTTATTTAAAACTTTATGAGGATTTGATCCATGGAATTATATTGTATAGAATATATATATATGGAATATAAATTTAGTTTCTTTGACATTTCCTTGTGTTTTGTAGGTCTTGAAGAGTATCAAAGGATGCCAACAATTTGGGAGGGTATATTGGTACTTGAGCCAAATATACATGCCATTTTTATAGATTTTAAATAATCACAAGTTCCTTTTCTAGGTCCCTAACTTCAACTTGTCTAAACTAGCATCTGTAATGACATAGTAAAGGGTATGGTAACTCAAGTTTGGTGGCTTTTTATGATGTTTTTGATGAATCCAAGAATATGAGGTGTCCCTAAAGGTTTCATAGCATCCATGGTATATATAATATATGAAGGATGTAAATATTCTTATTCTTAGTGTCAAGAATGCCTATTGGAAGAGTGATCTTGATGATAGGTGATGATAGAGCTTATGTAAGAGAATGTCACGATTCAGAAAATTCCCAATGCAGGTGAAATTATCCTTGAAACTCCTATTTATTTTCAAACATGAAACATTTTTCCTCAATATATCTTGGAATGATCAAAGGAATCCCATAATGAAGGCAGTTCACAAGAGAGAATGATGGAGAAGATTTTCTAGGACGCTAATTTGGGATGTTATCAAGTGCAATTCAATTTCATGACTCTTCTTACACCTCATCCACATGAATTTGTATCTAATTTTTACCTTTGACACTTGTCCTTATGCCTCTTCAACTTGTCCTTTCTCTCTCTTCCTCTTAGTTCTATAAGTGTAAGCCATTTTGGCTATTGTAAATGATTATAACTCTAAGTATGGTGACACCCTACCAAAATTGTACCTTGATTTGTATTTACGATAATTAGAAGCAAGGTGTTTATACTCTAAGTTTAATCTAGCTGTGTTGAAGTGATCCATCTTAAAATTCAATTATAGATTGAGTTCATCTTGTTTTCATGCAATCCTTGAATGTGTTGGTATAAAGTGACTTCTCTCCTAGTAGGTTTCATGAAGTGTATGCTACTAAAATAGACTCTTGAAGTGTGTATGAGTTTGGTAGAGTCATATCTGACCTTCCCTTCACTTGCTATTTTTTATTGAGTTGTTATTTGACTTCATGAGAAAAACTAATGCTAGAGAGCTCCATTGATGGTGTGAGGATATTTTGGTTGTCTTAGTTCATTATGTAAGATCCAAGTGTATGAATGGAAGTAATTCTTAGTGTATCAACTCCTAGTTTAGGTTTGATTTATGTATATTTCTCTCCCTTTTCACCCATAATAGGTAGTTTTAGTGGCATAAGCACATCAAGTCATATCTAGGGAGCTATTCCTTTTCAATCCTGGAGACTCATCTCTCTTACAAGTTCCCAAAAACTTGAGGGATGATTCAATGTTACATCAAATTAAAGGAGCTTCATATAATGTCTTAGGGTGCACAATTTGATGGTAAAAGTTCTAGCACACCCAATGGGACAAGATCTAAATAATAGGAATATTATTGGTGTGTCTTCTCTCTTATAATATTTTGGAAGTATCTAAGTAAACACCAATGGTGTCTCCAAATGAATTTTTGGTTGTAAGTATCCTAGGTATCTATTGATGAAGGATATGATCAATTCTTGTCTTTTCATGTGACTTATGAAGTTGATATGGATGGATATGAGGAGAATCCTTACCATACACCTCCATATTAACCTTTTCATGACCCTTTTTACCCTTATCAATAGCCCTATCAATAATAACATCCCCCCTATGAGTCCTGACATTCCTATGGTCAACCTAGTTCATTTTCAAATGAGTATGATATTGTTGACCAGCCATATGACCCATATTACTCTCAACCTTGTCATGATGAGTCAAGAAACATAATTAGTTGGGAGGAAAAATATGAATATTTCAAAACCTTGCTTGAAGAAGTTAAACAACCCATCCACTTTGTCCACACTTACTACACCTCTCATTCTCAAAATGTGTGGGTAGTTATGTAGTATTTCTATAATTGGAAAAGCATATGAGTGTGCTAGATAAGTGTTGTGATGAAAATCTAGGTGGTATTTTGGATTGGTTAAGGATTTTAGCTGGGTTGTTGATGGACATGTGGAGGTATGTTGAAGAAGAGAATCAATATGCCATTAATTAAGGATTGTCTATCGAAAGAAAGGCTTTTCAATGGTGGATTGATAGGTTAGAGAGATGGGAAACCCAAGAGGCTATGGAAAAATTTATAAATGTAAAATAATTTCAAAAAATATATTAAGATCCTTAAGAAGATGAGGATGATGATGAACTATCATATGAAGAAGATCTCTTTCCTATTACTCATCCTATCTTACCTGTCCCTCATGAGCCCATTTAATAAGTTTCACCCATATCCACGCCCATCAATGAACACCACACTCCATCCCCAACCCATAGAACTATATGTCTCTCTTCTACCATCCATCTTCTTGAAAAATAACCTATTCAATCCTCAAAAGGGCCTACTAGTTCCAAGCTTCCAACTTGGGACCAAAATGTGAAGTCTTGTGGAAAGAAAGAGGTCAAAGGAGAAGTTCAAGAAGATGATGAAAGTTATGAGGTGGCTATGGAATAAATTAATGTGCCCTCAACCCAACAAAGCCTTATTGTTATCCAAGAGTCATTTTAAGAGATTTATATTTATTTTATATCTATTCATGAGCCTCTCACTACACCTTACATTCTTTCTTCAACTCATTCATTTATTTTACACCCTCCCACCCCATCTCTTCTTGAAGAAGAAACTTTTCTAAGGGAAGCATCAAAGGAGGAAAAAATTTAGTTTTTAGTAGAGAAAGAGGATGACATAAGTAATGATGAAGAAGAATTTATCATTTGAACTCCACTTGGGGTTATCAATCATAACTCACCCTTTTTGAAACAAGAGAAAGTAAACTCCATGTTTGATCATGAAGTTATAGATGACCATCTCAAGAGTGAGTGGAGTGCACTATAAAGGATGAAGGTCAAGTCACTCCTCAAGAAGTTGCAATCTTGAAAGAGTCTCATGAAACCAAGGTAAAAATACATAGTTCTTGGAGATGAGTCCATATCTCTATCTAATTTTGAACCACTGTTAAATGCATTGGAACATGAAGAGAATTAGCTTGATGACCTCATATGTCAAGAAGATAAAACCAAACTCATTGAGAATATCACGGAAAACAAGAATGAAAGCCTTGTTGCATCACCATTAGAGGTCAAAGTTGAAGAATATTATGAGAAACTTGAATATGTTGAGATGTAATAGAAGTTCATTTCTATGGCTACTCTATTTGGAGCTGTTTATTTCTTATTGAGCACCATGAAGAAGATAGAGGCATTGATGCCAAAGATCAAGAGGTTGTATGCCTCATTCATCCCTCTATGTCATTAATCCAAGAAGGTTTCAAGATACCCATTTGATCTAGGAGGAAGTGTTCATATCAGGTTTGTTAGTGTTTGAGTATGTTTGTTTTAGTTTATCTTGTTTTTCCTACGTGCTTCATAACACAAGTGTGTTTCCTTTCCTTTGTTTGGTGTGTGTGTTTTTTATTTTGTGTGTGTGAGTCAACCAACTTATGTTATTTGATTCAAATTTCTGTTCAAGTCAATTTGAGTGCCCATATGCATGACTCCATGCTCAATAGAGGTGTAAGGCAACTGGTCTTAGGCATAACAAGCATGCCACCCCTGGGAATCACCAAGAATGTTGACCAAATTTTACCCCGAGTAAAATTTCGGCTAACCCCTATTATTTTGAAATTTTAATAAGGTTCCCATTTGTCTTATAGGGTGTCATGTTAGTCTATTATCTTATTCATCCTCTCCCTAGTCCTTGTTGAGGTCCACCCCTTATGTACTAGGATAGTCAACTTGAGTCAAAGGTTGGTTAACCATGGTCAAAGGTAGTCAAAGGGTCAAAATATGTTAAAAATATCATAAGGTGGTCTTTTATATGTTTTAATATGCTTACAAGTCATGAATTGGTCATAGGTCTTGTCTCACATGGAAAAGGGGCTTTTGGCCATTTTTAGCCCATTCAATGACTTGTACGTATTTTTATGCAAGAAAATTTGACACCTAGGTGAGTTTCAATATGGATCATGTTAGGAATAGTTATTTGTTAGGAAAGAAGTAGTTATGTTTAGTGGATGGTAGGTTTTCCTCAAAAATAGGAGATTTTGGGCACTTGTATGGACTTCCCAAGTCTGCCATCAACTAAAAACATGGAACGAGTAACTATTCACTTCCCATCATCCATTTCAATTCCTAGTTTTAAATAATAATGCAAGAAGTTCAGTCTGCAAGTCACTTTTCTTCATTTTCCTTTGTCAAGCCAAGGAAAGGCAACATCAAGAACTCACTATAGAATCTACAGGTGGAATTGGAAAGAGTGATTATAGGGGTGAATAGTTCTATAAGTTCACTTTATTTACATAACAACCATCAATTTGAACCATCAGTTTGATCCCCAACAACTTTTTATGCATGTTCAACTATGAGGGGGTCACTATTTGAGCTTGTCTCAGAATTTCTTATTTTGGATTGATGGATTTGGGTGTTTTAGATGTATCCACATGATTTTAAATATGTTTCCATGCTTCTTGTTTTGGAGATCTCAATTTTTTGAGAAAGCTTCTTTTAGGCTTGCAAAATGGCTAGTTTGTATTCATAGTCATCTCATTACTTTGAAAATGTTTCCTTCACACTAGAGGTGATGTTTTTATGTGGTTTTGGAAATAATACTAGCTTATTATGAGCATTAAAATGTTTTAAATCATTCTTAAGGTGTTTTTGAGTGTATTCCTTGCATGATTCTTGTCATTTCATGGTTTCCTTATATGTCTTATTCATAAAACTCCACCTAAAGGAGCATGTTAATGCCATAAGTGTGGGTTTGAAAGTTTAACACGGTTCTTAATATCTTGGGATCACTAATGAGCATTGAAATTTTGGATGAAGGCATGAAGGAACTTCAAGTATGCAAACTTGGAAGTGGACTAAGCCTGCCTGTATGGGAGGAGATAACCATCTAAGGTTGATGCCATAGACAACCCTTCTGGAGGTGTTCCAATGGTTGATCAATTATTTTTGAGTTTCCTTTCCATGGAAAATGCCTAGACACACCTATTGACAATTATAGTTGACTAAGAGAAGTATCAAAGCATCAATTGGAACCTTGGACTGTACTCAAGCCCTTTTGCCCTAAAAACACCAAATAGAGGCCTAAGGAGTTTTTTCAAGCTTATCAAAGTACACCTAAAAAGGGATTTAAATCTTAATCTTGGGTTGAGTTATAGTCCCTAGACAAAATAAAGACTTTAAAAAGTTTTAAGGAGAAATGAATAGTGGAAGGTTGTCATTTAGACCCTCAAAGATGGCTAGAAAATCATTGAAATAGGGTAGTGATGTCTACAAGATAGTTATCAACATGTTGATTTGCATCCCATCTTGATGTTGTTGGGATATGATTTCAAGTTAGATGATTCTAAGTGATTAAAATTACACTTTCAAGGTAAGAGATATGAGAAAAGGAAAATACAATATCTTGAAACACTAATGCATACTTCAATGTCTATACATAGGACTGTGATAGTCACCTATAGGCAGGAAAGTTTAAGGTTTATGAAATAAGAATGATTGTGGATGAGATGAGAAAAATTTATAGTTTATGAACAAAAAAATACCTCTAAATCATCATAAAGAAGCATTATCAAGTAAATCTTTCCCTAGAAGATACCTATAGGCTGAGAATGAATGAAAACTCCACCTACAACTAAGCAAATAATGAGGTGAAATGATGGACCTTGTAGGAGTCTTGAAACACTTTTAGGATAAAAGAGGTTGAAAAATAAAAAATATTTACTTGAAGGATATAAATTAGTTTCCAAATCATCTATCAAGACCAATCTTATGCCATTCTCATCTTATAATGACCTACAAGCAGGGTATTAAGACTATCTCAGTTTAAGAAGATAGTGAACAATTGAAAGGCCTAAAGGGGTCAAGAAGGTTAGGTTTGGAATGTTGAAAATTGGAATAATGAGGGAAGTAAAAAGAGGTAATAAAATTAATTTTAACTTTCATTAAAACATCCAAATAATGAAACAAAATAAGGAGATCCCCTACCCATTATCGTAGTCAAATAGGGTTATAAACAAGGGAAGAACCTATGAGAGTTTAGTCCCTTATCAAGAAAAAGAAGGTTTAAAAAAATTTGAGGTGGAATAATCATGATAAAATGAAGGAAATAATATTCCAAATACATCTTGAAGCCAACAAAGACAATTTATCATATGCAAAATAGGCTCAATCCATATAGGCAGGGTTGAGAAAGACTTACTCCAAGTGATGAAGTTGGGGATTTCACATAGGAGAGAGGTTTTGATTTGATTAATAGGTTTAAAAATAATTTAATGAAGTTAAGTAACATTTATGAACACCTTGGATGCATCAAATAATTTTTTAAAGAGAATTCATGAGGAGGTTTGAACAAGAGCATGGAAAACAAGGTTTTCTACCCCTTTTTTGAAGAAATTGGGATGGTTAGCTCCCTTAAACATAAAATTAAACAAAACCATTTGTTAAATATGGTAATTAGGAAATTTTTAATCTATTAAAATACTCACTTAGAGCAGGGGTAGTCCTTTCATGCACAAGAATGACTATTTTAGGGGAAAATGAAAGATGGTGAACCAGAGACAAATTGGATTAGTTAATAAGGTTTGAATATATGTGTAAAACATGGAGTAACATAATAAAATTTATATAATTATTAAATAAAATAGGGCACCCTACACAAAAAGGGTTACAGTCAAGTGTAAAGGAAAGCCTTAGGGCTACAGGCCAATTTGGAGGTCATATGCATTTTCAACCTAATATATGAATTATAAGTGATAAATAATTTTTTTTTTAAAAGCATATTTGGTGTGTTTAATCTATAACATTGTAAAAGAGACCATGGAAAGGCTAGATGGAATATAAAGGTGTAGGCAGACCTATTGGTAAGGTTTAGGCCTACCTTTAAAATAGGGTCATTTTTAATTCCAATCTCTTAGAGAACCACTCTAAATATTAGATAAAATTATTTTGGCACATACATAGGTTTTTTAACCTTATTTATTTAGGTTAAATCCCCAATAATACTTTATATGATTAAAAACATGCACAGACCTCTCAAATGCAAGAAATGGAGCTCAAAGGGCAACTTGAAGAGCTCAGAACTTTCATGACCATTTGAATGAGACACTGAGCTATTTAGAGGATTAATTTATGGTACCTAAGAATCCATTAATTGAATTTTTAAAGGACTCAAACATATATTCTTTATGAACAAATGTTAAGAGTTTATATAACTCAAAAACCCTTGTAAACCTTGATTCTTGACCTGATGGTGGAAATCAAGCCAAAAGTGCACTCAACCAAAAAAAATTGACCATGATTATAAAACATAAGTTGTTTCCAACTTTAGGATGATCATATCCATGTAATTATATTGCATGGGATCCATACAGATGGAATAAAGAGCAGGTTTCTTTGACATTTTCTTATGTTTTGTAGGTCTTGAAGAGGATCAAAGGATGCCAAACATTTGGGAGAGTATATTGGGACTTGATCCAACTCTCCATGAAATTTTTAGAGCTTGGAAATACTAAAAAGTTCCTATTCTAGGTCTTTAACTTTAGCATGTTTAAACTAGCATCTAGAATGACATAGTAAAGGGTATGGTAACTCAAGTTTGGTGGATTTTTATGATGTTTTTGATGAATCCAAGCATATGATGTGTCCCTAAAGGTGTCATAACATCCATGGTATTGATAATATAGGAAGGATGAAAATATTCTCATGCCAAGTGTCAATAATTCTTATTAGAAGAGTGATTCTGATGATAGGTGATGATAGAGTTTGTGTCAGAGAATATCATGATGAAGAAAACATCCAATGAAAGTGTAATTTTCTTTATAAATCCATTTTATTCTGACACATGAAACATTTATCTGTAATTTTCATTGGAATGATCAAAGGAAGATCATGATGAAGGTAGTTTTACAAGAGAGAATGATGGAGAAGATTTGCTATATCACACTTGGAAGAGGAGGCCAATTTCAGATGTGATCAAGTTCAATTCAGTTTCATGACTATTATTACACCTCATCAACATGCATTTTTAACTGATTTATACCTTTGACACTTGTCCTTATGCCTCTTTAACTTCTCCTTTCTCTCTCTTCTTCCAAGTTTTAAAAATGTAAGCCATTTTGGCTATTATAAATGATTCCAACTCTTGGTATGATGAAGCCCTACCAAAATTATACCTTGATTTGTATTTGAGCCAGTGAAAAGTAAGATGGTTATACACTATGTTTGTTTTCACTATGTGTTAAAGTGATCCATCTTGAAATTCTAGTATAGATTGAGTTCATTTTTTTTTCATGCAATCCTTGAACGTGTTGTTGCAAAGTGACTTCTCTCCTAATAGGTTTCATGAAGTGTATGATGCTAAAATATACTCTCAAAGTGTGTATGAGTTTGGTAGAGTCATATCTGACCTTACCTTCACTTTCCTTTATTTTTTGAATTTTTATTTGCCTTCATGAGAAAAACTAATGCTAGGGAGCTCCATTGATGCTGTGAGTCTAGTTTGGTTGTCTTAGTTCATTATGCAAGTTCCATGTGTATGAATGCAAGAAATTATTTGTGTATCACCTCTTATATTAAGTTTTATTTATGTATATTTATCTCACTTTTCACACATAATAGGTAATTTTAGTGCATAAGCATATCAAGTCATATCTATCGAGCTAACCCTTTTCAATCCTAAAGACTCATCTCTCTTACAAGTTCCAAAATACTTGAGGGATGATTCAATGTTGCATCAAATATAAAGAGCTTCATAGAATGTACTAGGGTGTAAAATTTGATAACAATAATTCCCTAATATATATCGAAACAACATCTACATAAGCTTTAATACTCTTCTCAGATTACTTACAATCCATATAAAAACACATAGTCAACTTTGAACATTAATATCTTTTACTATACACACTTCCATATCTTTAAATACATATATATAGATGTCGCTTGGAGTCTTATACCACTTATATTTATACTACATGATCAAATCATCTTCTATCAAAAGATATGGAAAAAATATAGAGCTCTTATTTTTCGTTACGTTAATTTCAAATCTTTGAATAGCAATGATCATAGTTAAACCTCAAAAACTTTTCTCTCATCTTGTGTCATCTTAGATTTTGGATAAATCCTACACCATTGATATTTTATAAACCTTAATGTATAGTATTAAAAATCCAAACATTAAACAATAGTCACTTTGACCTCATCTCATTTAATCTCATAATGTTGACTCCACATGCTCCATTGATCTCTGTAGATCAATCTGATCTTTAACGATCAATGCTCACCATTCAATAAATTTATACAAAGCCTAACTCATTGTTATATCCTTATCTTATACATTTTATTAGTCTTTAAACATCATGTACCTATCCTCATCTCATTTTTTCCTATTTTTTAGAGAAACATACACCACTTATCTTGTTCAAGCTTTAACTCTTTCAAAACTGACTAAGTATGGGGACCCTTTCAATATGTCTGAGTAGCCATTTTTTAACCTTGATAACTTTTTATGTGCTTTGATGTATTATCTCAAAATTTAATTAGATTATCTCTTCACATAGGATAATCTAACCATGTGACACACTACTCCTGAAACCTTCGCATGTGCAAGATATAGTGCCATTAAAGGGCCTTCTCAAAAACTTCTATCATAGAGCCAATTATGTCAAAAATCTACTTGGAAGGCCAAATTTTCTCTTGTAAAATTTAAAAAATCCATATGATCAATTTCTCTTGACATCTCACACATGAAAGATATAACACCATCAAAATTCTCACTCAGCTCTTCTTGCCTTATTGCCATGGGAAAACATAGTTAAACTGCATTGGAGCCCAACTTTGCATATGCGTATCTTTTGATGCACTTCATTGCATGGTCTAAAAATTAGTGAAAATAAATGAGGTCAAAAATTTAACAAACCCATATGATCACCTTCTCTTGAAATGTCCACACATATGAGATATTCCATCATCAAACTACGTAGCTCTTTTTGGCCACATTGCAAATTTGGCTAAGTATGGGAAAACAATGAATTCTAAATGAGAAGCAAAATTTTTACCCTCATATTTTTAACATGATTCAATGCATGACTTAAGACTTGGTACATATAAATTAGTAACTAATTTTATCATAACCATATGACCAACTTCCCTTGACTCATTCCCATGTGGCAATGGTGATGTCATCAAACTACCTATTTAGATTTTCTACTGATAGACTCAAACTATCTAGATAAATATTATGGACTACCAAATGAATTCCACTTATGCACACAAGCTCTCAAATCATAGATAACATCTTAGGGACCTATTTCACATGCTCTAATTACCATACTCATCCCTGAACACCTCTAATCATGCCAAACTTGAATATCAACCAAGACTCCTTTAAGCACACTAGGACATACACATTACACACTTTTTCATTATTAGTTAGTCTATCAAATAACTTCATCCACTCACAAGGCCACCACCATGACATCACCATGACATAACTAACAATTCTCTAATAGAAGGTAGTAAATGACTAAAGTATTGTGTAAAATGGGAGGAAAAGATTAGGGGAATGGTTCTTAGGAGACAAGTGTGTAGATAACAAGTGGTAAAATAGAAAATAATATTATGAAGCACCAATGGTCTGCCCACCCCTTTTTTGGTGCACCCCTTAGGGCATGCACTTAGATTGAGAATTGATGGGTTCTTGTAAGATAAAGAGTATCATTAATTGATAAAAAAATTAAAATATTATGTGTTTACATATGCCCTAATCGAATCTCATCACATGTCATGTATGTGCAATAGGGGATGATGATTTGGGAAAATAACATGATGACACATAATGTTAATGCTAAATAAAGTGCAATAAATATCAAATAAGATAAATGAAAGGAAAAAATTGAAAAATACATAACTTTAATTACCTTGGTGTTGTAGATAAAGGAGATGTGGGAAATGTGAAGGTGTTCAATGTGAATAACATTAGGTGAACCTATAGAGATTAGTGAAAAAGAGTGAAAATTGTAATTTTGAAACATATTCAAATTAGAAAATTTCTATATGACATCAAGATTCTATAACATTTTACAGTTTGGAAAAAGAGTTAGTAAAAACAAATATATGATTAAAATAAGAAATATGATGGTAAAATTTTTAAGGGTAAATAATTTTGAATAATAAATATAAATAGGGTGAAAAAGAATTAATTTTCTATTATTTTATATTCTAATAAAATAGATATCTGAGAGACCTAGTCAGAGCCTAGAGAGTCAAGATGCTAAGGATACAATAGCTGAGTCAGGGAGGATACATAACAACCTCAGTGAGTGTAGCACATGTAAGTAACTAAAATTGAGTGTTTTATAGTAATTTGACATTTAATAAAATTCTAGATACCATAATGAACCCTAGGAAATGTTTAGGGACATTAGGGGCCAGATAGTGTATTGGGTAAGAAGAAGTCAAAGCAATAAATTCCCAAGACATCTATGGTAGTTAGTTAAAAAGTCATTGTAATGAAATAAAAAGGTTGAATAGGTTGACTTAGTTTATAGAAGACAAAAAATTAGTGAGTTGAATTAGTAGTACATGGCCAACTTAGTTTTTTTTAGGAATGAATATGAACATAGTACTATATAGCTGACTTAGATTGTAAGTAAGTGGTCAATATAGTACTGCAAGGTAGAAATAATGGTAACTTCGTATTATAAGTCAAAGGATGGCCAACTTAGTACTATATGGCCAACCTAGTTGTTTCTTTAGTGGCTGATATAGTACTACTAGGTTAAAAGGGGCTGATATAGTACTTTTAAGCCACAAGTTGGTTGACTTAGTACTGAAAAGGTTGATGTAGTCTGAAATAGGTTAATTTGGTAAAAATTGAATAAATTAAAGAAAATTAATTTATCTTTATAAATTTTTTAAGAATGTATTTTAATTATGAGTGACATGGAGGTTTAATACATCCATTATTGTTTAGTATTTTATAGAAACACCTAAGATTTTGGAGATTAGTTGATGCTTCATGGATACTTGGTTTACTAGAGAGTTTGATAGATGTGGATAGAACTAGATTGGTTGTATTAGGATTGGGAGGAATCATGGAGATGAGGTGTATCCCACTTAGTATTGATCTCATTGTCATGTTCCTTATAGCATGGGAATGGTTGACCAACACTTTTATATGGGTGTTGGATAGGGATACCATAGAGGTAGGTATCACTTTGGAGGACATCCATGCATTACTTGGAATTTTGATAGGGGATACTAGTGATTACAAGGACATTGAATGATCAAGAAGAGAGATGAGCACTAGGTTGATGGGTGATGTTCTTAGATAAGATCTACTCAAGGCTAAAGGTGAGCTTGTTTAATGTGTACATTGCATATATTTTAGATATCTAAAAGTCTATGATAAGACTTATGATAGA